>VUQG01045233.1:61991-81013 GCA_015106755.1 Etia nguti | reverse complement strand
TTTTATTAAGTTTTTTTAAAAAAAAAAAAAAAACCTAAGAGAATAGAAACAAAATATCGATCCTGTTGCGCTAGTATCAATCTGATACCAATATCAGTGTTGGTATCAATACTATCGATATTTGGATCAATCCGCCCACCTTATTAATTAACTCAAGCCCTTTCACTTATTTTACTTCTGATCATTTTACTGCTCAGTGTCTCTGAAACCTGCTCCTCCATTATGTACATGGACACTGCAGTTTGCTTAATCCCACACACACCATCCTGCTGGAGTCAGAGGTCAACAGGGCAATAAAATCGTATTCTTCCACAGCTGAAAATAGTCCACAACCCGAGCAGAATTTAATGTTTGCAAAAAGTTGTTTTGTTTTTTTTAAATGTAAGTTTTATTTTGAAAAATTAGAAAATAACACAAAACTGGTTCTTGCTCCGTGTAGAGCTTTTCCGCACAGTGAATTAGGACTCAGAGCAGAAGTTACGTGAGGTGTGGTGAGGCGAGGCGACAACAAAAATACTCCCGCTTCAAAAAGGAGCTGGAGCAGGATCAGTCGGCTGCTTTTACTTCTTTAGCACTCTAAAATCGGCCCAGTTGCAAAACAAAAACAAGCTTTAATCATCTGTGTAGTAGAGCTGTGTTTTTTCAGTCTCTGATCTGTGTCTTTGTGTGTGTGTGTCTGTGTGTACACAACAGTAGCATCATGGAGGAGTGGGACATCCCACAGATGAAGCGTGAGGTGGAAAGCCTTCAGTATCAGCTGGCAATCAACAGAGAGAAATCTTCCATCACCGTCACTGAGTGAGTCCACCTGCTGCGCACACACGCACACACACTCTTTCCTCTCTGTTCAGTACAGCGTGTGACCCGGTGCTGACCGTACGTGTCTCTCTCTTTTCTTTTTCTTTTTTTTTTTTAGGCTGGTGAAATGGATCGAGGGATGTGTTTGTGAAGATCCATTTTTGAACCCAGAGCTCATGAGAGCCAATCCCTGGGTGGAGAAGGGCAAGTGTGTGATCCTCTAGCGGTCACACACACACACACAAACACACACTCATATACATACGCGCACACGCACACACACAATCACGGATGCACACAAACTGAAGGATGACGCACTGCACTAACTCACATGCTCGCTCACACACATAATCAGTGCTATCACCGCTTTTCTCTGAATGCTTTCTGTGGAGACTAGCGTATGTGTGAGTTTGCAGCACTGAGTAGCTTTCTAGAGGTTTGTTTTGATGAACAGCACCTTTTTATTGGCTCTTTACACTGTCAATCCAAATAAAGACTGTTTTGAATTTAACACCATTGATTAAGATTCTTTCATATGATACAACAACAACAAGTACAGCTGAGAATAAGACAGTAGCGTGTGTGTGTGTGTGTGTGTGTGTGTGTGTATGCTACAGCAGATCTCTGATGTAAACATTTCGTCTGACAGCGTTGGACATGCCCTCGTTAAACCGGAACCACACGTCACTGTTGCCCACTGCTGTCCCCATAGATAGGTCTGCTCTCTTCTCACCTGTGGAGACACAAACAGGCTTTTAATGCACTCATTCGGGTCCAAGTATTTTCATATTTGATTAAGCTGGTGGCCTTTTCATAATGAATTAAAAAGTTCATACTTTAATTGGGGAAATATAAATTTTCGGTCATGTGTACAAACTCCTGCTTTTGTCTGAACAACAGACAAATTTTTCATGGTTAAAATTTCTTAAACCAGTGATTCTTCTGTCATTTCAGCTCAAACCAATGACTTTTACAGCAATAAATCCCCCATCAGAGCTGATGCTGATCTGTTTAACTAGTTCAGCTCCAGTTTCACAGTAAGGGTGAATGCTTTTTTCCTTGGATGGAGGACTTGAGGACAGTGGAAACAAGTTATGAACATCATCAGCCTTCAACTTCCAGTGGAAAATTTGCAGTTAAGCAGTGTTCTGTTGAACACTGACACTGTTCATTTACAGTTTATTTTTAACTTGTTGTATTAGCTCTACTTTTGGTCTCCTCCTTCTCCCGAGGAGCTAAATGCTAACTACTTGCTAACAGTGGTGTCTTCCAGTGAAAACAGCCGCCCGCTGCAGTCTTAAAACGGCACGATGGGAGCGGTGAGGCTGAAGCCGCAAGTAAAATAAAAATCTGAGCCGTCGGCATAAACATCTGGGTATCTGTGGCTCAACATAAAGCTCTGCAAAGACGATGAAAGCTGCAGACTGATAATCATTTAATCCATACCATCCTTTCACTCTCACACTGTTTTCACATTATTGCATAATTCAACTATGCACATATGTAAGGTACTTATACATACGTGGACGCCACCAGATCCAAATTAGTGCTTCTCAGTCCTCTCCACAAACCGATCCAATCAAAATAAAAGTCTGGGAAGCATTACAGAGGATGTGGAGCTGTGCCTGTTTTAGTAAATAAATCCTGCTTTGACCTACAAATGGCCACAGGTCTGCGTTTCCACCCTGATTACACTGCTTATCAATGCCCCTGATGGCGTGGTTTCAGAAAGGTTAGTGCTTTTAATGGGTCCACTTTTAATTGCCACAGAATCTGGAACAATGACACCAATTTTCCTTCCACACAATATCTATGAAATGCACTTTTTGGTCATACAGTAAATAAGACATGTACAAAGACATGTTACGGGTCCTAAGGTAACGATGATGCACTTTTCCAGAACTGCAGGAAGTGTGGAGATTTTATGTATTCAAACACAGTCACAGTTGCCTCCACTGACTCAAAAGCACCATCCGGCTCAGAAATTACCCTGAAGAGTTTTATTAGCGTCCAAGGACTACAACTGCTACATCTTAGGAAAATGCAGTAAACTGATTTTAAGGAATATATTTTGGAAAATAAATATTAAGTATGTTTATTCTATTGGCTGATGCACAAATATAAGAATTGTGCTGTGCGAAGTAGTTTATTTGGCTAACAGAGATCTGATAATAAGTGCAGGTGGTAACAGTGCTGCCGGTCCAGCAGCTCTGCCTGCAGGGTGCAACAAAAACGCTTAATTACCAAAGTTACATAACACACATTAGTCGTTACCTCTGGTGCGTGTGGACCTGATGTGCTTCGAGGCATTAAGTATAAATAAAAATCAGAACAGCCTGTGTTTTCCACATTTTAGATAAATGAAGTCAGGTACCTGTGTCTGAGGACGGCTGTGGTCTCTGGGGTTTAGGGGCAACAGCTCGTCCAAAGAAATCCACCTCAGGCTGCAGGACGCAAACACAGAGTGATGAGAAGGACGAAGTTTCAAACGCTTTGTCCTCAATAACGAGTTCAATACCAATGAACAATCACACACATACACACACACACTCTCTCATTAGCCTAATTTCCCAGCTTCTCCATCAGGGACTGTGACCCAGTGGCTTCTCATTATCCTCATTCCTGCCCTCTAGAGGGAACTATTATAACTCATGTAGGCTCAGTGCAGACAGGCTGCTCCACTCTGGCTCCACCAGCAGGCACCAACTAACACCCACATCTGCAAGGAGCTCTGTGCCCGCACACAAAAACATTGTGATGTTTCTCCAGTTGTTTATCGATTCAAACCCTGAACATACAGTACAGTCTATATCAGTAAACATGTGGAAGCTTGAGCTTTTGTGGTTTTTTTCTTTTGTGCGGTCCTTTGAAAAACTAAGCACACCTCACGATTGAGTAACTTTAGCAGCAATAACTTGAAATAATAATTTCCTGTATGACTTTATCAGTCTCTCACATCATTGTTAAGGAATTTTGATCCATTCTTCTTTAAAATTCTGCTCACTGTGGTTCGCAGGCATTCAGAGGACTTCGGGGTCGACTCAGTGACTGCAAGGTGCCCGTGTCCTGTGGTTGTAAAACCGCCCCAAATCATCACCCCTCCACCATCGTGCTTAACAGTTGGTATGAGGTATTTGTGCAGATATACTGCGTTTGGTTTCAGCCAGAAATACGTTGTTCTTCTGTGGCACATCTACACCACATCACCATATAACACATTTAATAGTGACTCCCAAGCTTCATGTTTGGGATGTGCTCCAACGAAGAATGATCGGCTGGTTCAGAGTTAGTAAAATTATTTGTCGTAACGCGACAACGTTTCACCATGAAAGTGTGCCAAATGTTAATCTGAGGAATTAAAGAATAATCCCGGCAGATTAATTCAGATTTTTTATGGCGATATCACCAAAACAACAGGCAAACATGCTGAGCAGCTAATGTGGGCCAATCAGAAATTATAGAAAATTTAAGATCAGGTTTGAACCAATAAACAAAGCCTCCATGTGGTTTCAGAGCTTTCTCCTAAGGTAGTACTCCTCCTCCCCCCCAATGTCAGCTGGTATACACCCCAACCCCCATGAACTGTATCACAGGTTAAGAGGGGGCACTTTCAAGTTCAAAAATAACAAATACATCATATAAATAAAAGGACAAAATAACTGTTTTCTCTGTTTTCAGGCCAAAAATAACAACTACAAATCAGACCATATTATCAAGCAGTGTTGGTCCAGAGCAGCAGTGATTTTCCAGCAGCTAACAGCGTCTCAAAGTGTTTGTGCGCCTCACCCTGCTCTCCACTGTGGTCTGCTTGACGATGTTCTCCAGCCTCTGCTGGTGGTTCCTGCTTGCTTTAGGACCGGCGCTCTTTTTGTCCTCCTTTTTCTGCGTCACACAGACACGGCGCATTACAAACACGTCACATTAATTAGCACGCGCGGGGCCGGTGCTACGTGTGTCCGAATCTCACCGGTGCTGGGTTTCGCTGCAGCATCAGTTGCTCGGCCCTCCTCATCTTCTCCTGCTCCATCTCTCTGCTGATGGTTTGTTTGGCCTGGTACGTCAGCTGGCGGCGCGGAGGCAGGCCTGGAAACCTCACCACCTCCTCCACGCGCCTGCAAACCCGCAGTAAACACAAACAAACCAGACGCTCATCGTTTTCACGTAGTAAACACAAACGCACTTGTGATGCAACTGACACTCAGTTGAACCCTTTTAGATGACGAACAATAACAAAAAGCTTCCACTTCTGCTGCCGTGGTTGTTGTTTTGGTTTTTTACCCCCCAGAATAAAACCCCGAATCTCTCATTCTCTAAAACTTTAATCCTCTTACTGCTGATCTCTAACTCAATCCACACACACACACACACACACAAACACTCTCGATCACAGCCCTGTGGACCAATAAATACAATAAAAGCAGTCATACGGTGCAGTCGGCTATTTATTGTGGAATAGCGTTATATCAGCCGTGTTATCATTAACATCTACATCTGCAGATATCATCCTTTAACATCTGAATCCATACAGCAGCTCTGTAATATTTATAAAGGTTTTTAAAAATAAACAACACTGGTTTAACTTTACATTACTAAAATCTAGCAGCAGGTTACTTTTACATTTATTTTTAACAGTATTAGGACATATTAGGACACACAGTCTTCTGCATGAAAGCAGACATCAGTTCTATGGTTTATTTTAAATGACCTCTCCTCATCTTTCCCACTCTTCTTCCCTGTACATCTCCTCCTGCTCACAGCGTCCGACATGACCAAACACCAACTGCGGCCAAAAAAAGTGCAGTCCAATCAAATAATCCTGTCGGGCCTGAGCGCATCCGCTGTTTGTGATGTTAAATGTTTAGATCCACGGCTGTGCTCTGCGCCTTTTATGCGTGAGATATCAGAGAGTGGTGTTGTGGTGCGCTAGAGAGGGCAGGTACAGAAAGGTGTAGATCAGCAGCAGCAGCAGCAGAGCCAGCACTAGAGGCAGGCCCCAGTCGTTGGTGACCAGCACTTCGTCACAGCGAGCCTGCAGAAAGGAGCCGTCCTGGGCGTCCCGCTGCTCCTCCCCCACACGGGCCGGCATGGCTGAGGTAACAAGCCAATTATCCCATTCTAGCAGCAGCAGGCGCCGGCATTCTCAGAATCACGAAAATGAGGGTGAACATTGAGTAAAGTCTCCCAAGTTAAAAATGCTCTTTTTCTTCTTTCATTCCTCGACCTTTCAAAAGGCCTCCTCGTCACTTACTGCCAACTAAACTTTCTAACTTAAACCCGCCCCTCCTTTCATCCTCTTGGCCATTCACCTGCATCCAACGGTGAGGCTTTACTGCTTGCTACCCTGCTTCAACCACGACCATCACACACACACACACGCCCACCAGGTGTTAAGGGGATTAATCTAAGCCTCCATGCAGAGAACCACAGTGTGGACAAGAGCAGTGACCTTCAACACCCCTCAAACACACATCAGCTCTGCGTGAGTCCAGTGTACAGTGGAGTCCAGCCAGGTGTGTGTACGTGTGCGTGTACTCACGGCTCCAGTACGTAGGTGTACTGTCCCTCTGGAGTGCGGTCCTGCCTGTAAGAGAGGTTGTATGCCAGCATGGTGTCGATCAGCTCGTGCATCTGCTCCTTCTCTCTGCTGCTGAACAGTTGTGGATTTACCTGAAAGAAGAATATGAAACTTTGACATCATCACATTTTAGCCTGTTTTTTTTTTCCTATGACCCCGCCCCCCCCACATCTATTCAATCAGACACAGAGGCTAAAAACCTGGAATTTCAGGTCCTACATTTACAATATTTTTGTCAAATTTAATGTTTTGATGTGCAAAATATAGGTTTATAAGATTTGCATCATAAAACCATATTTAAAAAAAAAAAAAAAAAAAAATTAAAAAAAAAAAAAAAAAAAAAGGCATCACCATCATTGCATTCTGTTTTTATTACATTTTGCAGTGTTTTTTTTTGGAGTTTGAGTTGTACATACAGGCATTTACCAAGGTTACAATGTAAGCTTTTACATACGGGCCGTAGTTTGGGACAGATGATGTCGAGGAGCAAGGTGAGGATATCGAGGGTCAGGCTGAGCTGGCTGATCCTCGCTCTGATGCTTGCTGGGGTGTCGGCCAACATGGTGGACAGAGCGTTCTTGCAGCTGAGGAGCCGGGAGGAGGCCTGGACGGGACACAATAATGACTGATCAGCAATTATGCCATAAAAAAACGTCTTCAATTCCTTTTATCACTTTTCCTTCGCACTGCTGCACAGGTGTGTGTAGGAGAGTCGTACCTCGTGCTGGCTGTGGGGATAGCTGATGCGGGGCACGTTCGTGTGGGCAAACAGGAAGTGAAATGTGATGGAAAGGAAGGGCAGGTATTTCATCAGAGAGAAGTTCTGCCCGTGCAGAATCACGTGGCTCAGCTTGTCTGAGAAGGCCAGCCAATCCAGCGCCTCGCACACGCTCTGGAGGTTTGGGTCCCTCACACGCATGGACAGATAATTATCATATAGACCCTGAGGAAAAGAGATGTAACGCAACATTACGTAGTGAACCATGAACTACTTTATATTTTGGAAACTTCCACATGAGTCAGTGTGCCTCCTCAGCTTTTCTTCTTTTTCTTTCAGATGTACTGTTACAATGGTGGCTGCTCGTATTAAGTAGGGTTAAAGTGTCAAACAATGAGGTCAGCGTAAGTTAAGAAATCCCTGTGAGCCAAAAACTCAAAAGTCCCACCGACCTGCTTTTTTTTAAATCTTCCGTTTATGACGAGCAACCAATCAGAAGAAAGTCGGCTTAAAGGTGGAAGAGTTAAAGAAGCTCGTTTCATACAGTCGATAAGCTGAGGGGCTGCGTGAGGGCCCGGTATATGATAATAAGGAAATGGAAACGAGCACAGCAGGTCCCATAGAGAGTTTCCTGTATTACCTGAGAAACCTTTTCATACTCTCCACTAGATGAAGCCAGATGTAAGATGTGCTGGAACCTGTGAGCTCCACTTCCTGAACCCGGTCCCTCCTCAAACCCCTCGCCGACACGTTTCCTGAAAATAATGAATAAGGTTTTGTTAATATTCAGCTAGGTTGGAAGAAGTGAGGTTTTAGATCATTTATCAGTAATTTGGCACATATTGCCCTCCACACACCTCATACACCTGCTGTACCTTTTATTTGTGCCAAAGATTTAACATTATTTTATGATTGCTTACGATGGTCTGGCCATCGCTTTTTTTTTTTCCTCAGTTTTATTTACACAACGCCAGCCGCCTCAAGGCGCTTTATATTGTAAGGTAGAGACCCTAAAATAATACAGAGAAAACACCAACAATCAAATGACCCCCTGTGTGTAAGCACTTGGCAACAGTGGGAAGGAAAAACTCCCTTTTAACAGGAAGAAACCTCTGGCAGAATCAGGCTCAGGGAGGGAAAAGAAAAGACACAGTGACTCATTTCAAGGCTTCCTACGACTTTCACCTGCTTCAACTGAAGACTTTAAATGACATTTTAATACTAACCTCAGTTCATAAGCGCTGTGATTATCTTGAAGGTTCATCAATTTACTGACTGATATTTGCATAATTTGATAGGTGTGAATGGTTGTCTGTCTCCGTGTTAGCCCTGTGACAGACTGCTGACCTGTCTCGGGGAACTCGCCGTACCGTTTTGTACGTGGTAACTGGAAGATTTCCTGCCACAGATGGAACAAGCCTTTGTTTTGGTCCTTCTGCCCCACAGAGACGCTCTGAATCATTTTGCTGTCCAGGTACTTGACGCCACGACTATGAAGGAACTGGACAGAAGCACAAACACATGTTTACACTGAATTCTTCTCACTGCCTGTGCATCTGACGGGCTTTTCTTCTCAGCGGCGCCACCCACCTGCAGCGTGTTGATGCAGGACCGGATGTCGTTGTCGGTCTTCTCGCACAGTGACATCAGGGTGCCCGTGTCTGCCTTCAGCCCCTGGCGGAGTGAGATCTGCAAACAGCGATTTCGTTTAAACAAGGATCAGCAGCGCGTGTCGAGATGTGTGCTTGCATCTGTGAGTGTGCTGACCTCTCCCAGTCTCTGTGTCAGGCGGGAAGGCTGAGTCTGTGGGAAAGCCAGGAGGAAAGCCTGCTGCCTGAGAGGCCGGAGAGCTGGGACATAACTTAAAAAGAAACAGATCAATTTAAAGCGATAAAGAAGTAAAAATAAAGTAAAAACAAATAAGACAACAAGTATTCACAGTTCCCACTCTGCTGTTAACGCCACAGCTTCTCTTACAGGTCGTTACAGATGCAGATGATTGGTCGCAGTAGGATGGACTCCCTCTTCTTCTTCTTCTTCGCCGTCTCCGCGCCGGCCTCCCCTCCGTGTCCGTCTTTCCTGTTCAGAACTGCCAGCAGTATGTTGATGGCGGCCTGCAGAGCACGTCAGAGGGCAAAGCATTAAGAACGGCTCCGGTCATTTAGCTGCTCTTTACCGATTTAAAGCGGGAGCGTACCGCAGGTGCTCCGTCGATCTCATCGATAATGAGGCAGTTCGGCCTCTCATTGGCTCCCAAAACGGACTTCATCTGTGTCGCTGTGTCGATGCGTTTCTGGAACACCTCGGCGCTGCGATCGTCACTGTACAAATATCAACAACGCCAAGTGAGGTTGTGAAGAAGGAGGACGACAGTAAACGTGCCATTTCCATGATTTACTGCCACTACCCGCTCTCTTATTATTACTGTGCCTAACCTGGCATTGATTTCAACCACGTTGTACCCAGCATGCTTTGCTATGACATGAGCCAGGGTGGTCTTCCCCAAACCTGGAGGACCGGATAGCAACGCCACCTGGAGAGAGGCCAAAAGAAATCGCACAGTGTGTAGAAGCCAGGTCATCAAATGCAAACAGATGTGACAGATGTGCAACTTTTAGACCTTGAATCTGGGTCGTTTGTACTGGTCCAGTTCGGCCTCCAGCAGCTCCTCGGTCACCTCAATCTTGCTCTTGAAGCGATTTTGATTCTGATTTCCTTGATTGGGTTTAAATGTGTTCTTATTGGCAGCCTGTCTGTCGGATCGGGCAGGGCGGGACTTCCTCTCTCTTCCAAACACTACGGTGTCCCACAGCTTCAGCCACTTGAGCAGGCAGCGGTTGGTGAACTGAAAGAAACAAGATGCGCCCCATCAACGAGCCGCCTCCACAAAGACTTTAAGGAGGAAGGCTTATTTTAAAGTCACACAGAAACACTGCACACCACTTACATCGTCGCTGAGCAGCTCCGTGTAGTGACGCGGTGAAAATCTGTCCACCCACAGCCGAGACGCTCGGCCCTCTGTGTCCTCTGGATCCTCGTTTTCTTCATCTTCCGTGTTTTCAGACTCGACTAACACGTTGTTTACACTGCTGGAATGTGACATAAACACAAAAACACAGTTAAAACTCCTGCTCGTGTATGTAATCTCAGTCTATATGCGTCTCCAATGTCCTGAGCTTTTCTTAGTGTCAGTTAGTGGGGAGAGGGAGGTCTGGTTGTATCCCGACTGATACCTCTGTGATCCAAACCCTGATAAGTGGCAGAAAATGGATGGATGGATCACACAGCACTTATTGTGTGCACTTTAACCCCTCCATCTACCTCATATCACACGACCCGTTTAGGATCACAAACTAACCTAACGTGCTTGTGTTTGGACTGCGGGAGAAAGCCTGAGGAAACCCACTCAGGGACATACACCAGCTGGGATGTGAACCAAGAACCTGCTGTGAGGCGACACCGCTAACCACGCCACCACTCACGCCATCTTATCAGTTGTCAGCTGTTGTGCTGTTTTGTTTTGTTTTTTAACAACCAGCCCAGTGTGTGTCCTCTTTTGAGCCCCACATGAGTGTGTTGATGTCTGTGAGTGAAACAAGAAGTGAGTTACCTGGCTAATAGCTCTGTAAGACGCTGCGATTCCTCCACAACCTGTTGGTGGCGCTGCAAGATTTCAAAGGAACACAAGACATATATGTGACTTTACAATCATTTTATGTTCTGCTATTAATGTAAAGGCTACTGTGCCTACATTATATCACATATTATCAAATGAATTATATTAATAAGCTTTTGTCACACTGAAAATCTAAACACTTATTCTTAGATCTTCCAAAGTGAGACGAGCAGATGAAAAGTCCCACTATTATATATTGTAGCTATGAGAGCAGTACATGTAGAAAAACTGCTAAAGTAAGCTACTCTTCTTCTTCTCCTGTACCTTAGCTTAGCCCCTGCTGTGCAGAATAAAAAAAGTTAACGATGACAAAGTAAAGCAGTGCGTTAAAAAGCTTGAAAGCTGTCGACTGGAGCTACGCTTTGTGTTTTTCATACATGCTTCTTTGAGTTTTGTGGAAAACTGATGCTGCGACAACTGAATATGTGAAGATTATTTCTTGAGTTTCTTCATCTTCTTTTCAGCATTTAGCCATTAGATTAACCAAGCACAGAACACTAGCCAATCAGAGTTAGGGTCGGGACTTCATGGTCTCTGTGGTAGAGTTAAGCAGCGTGATGATGAGATTTCTTAATTTGCTTTTAAATTTATACCTTAAGTACATCAAATGACAGCGTGTTCAGTAGAGTTTGAGGTCAATATTAATTCTATTAATAGATTTCAATATAAATCCACATTCTCTAAATGAACACAATTTTTGTGGATAAAAAAAAATATTCTTGGTAGATGCATTTTTTTAACACTGGGTGCAGGGAAATTGATGAGTCACTCACCCTCTCTGCTTCTTGCTCTCTCAGCAGTCCTATTGGCACTGCCAGCAGCCCCAGTCCACCCTGGGAGTTTGGTACTATTCTGGAGTCCGCTATCTGAAGAGACACATGGAAATGTAGAGAGAAATAGAAATATTAACCAAACTCTGGAAGCTGCAGCTGCTGCACATGCTGCCTGTGCGACATTCAGCCTCACGGATAAATAACCGCGGGGCGTTTAACCTTTGTCTCTGCGTTCTCTTTCTGCCGGAGGTAGACCCGATTCCCAGACGAGTCCGTCACGCTGATGTAGTCTCCCTCTAAAGGAGGTCGCTTCAGCACACGCAGGGATGCCGGCGCCGCTGTGGGAGGTCGCTGTGGAGTCAGTGGAATCTCAGCAAAGCCGCTGATATCCAGCACAGCAGGGGTAGAGCTAGAACAAAAAAACATGTTCAGAAGTCTCTTAGATTTATATTAAAGGCTGAAATCCCATATTTGTACAATTATGATTTTAAAATAACAATTGTATTGTACAGGTTATGGTTATGCCCATCTCCACGTACAACAACCCCATCAAGGACAAAAACAGAAATTGCTTAAATATGATGGAAAAAAGATGACTGCATTCAACACCAGCTACATCTGCTCCTCAGGCACCTGTGTGCCGCTTTGCCTCCAGCACTACACGCCACTTTGTTTCAAATGACCGTCATGTATTGTTTTTAAGTGCATCTTACTTGTGTGTGATTTAAGTACAGTTTTTGAATTAAAATTTATTTCCGCTAGATGAAATGTTTGGGATTTTTAGGAACATCTTTTTGCTCCAATAACAATTGAAAGAGATGAAGATGAAAGTTAATATTAGATAATATAAGATGTTTATTATTGATCTCAAACGCTGAAAAAAATACAATAGTTCAATAAAATCGCCACAATATAACAAACCAAATGAGCTCAATAAGTAAAAATCATGGTAAAAATAAAACATAAATAAATAAAACACAATAAAGGTGTCTCTGAAATAGTAAAACAGGTCAATAAATTCAATGATGCTAAACAAATCATGTTAAAAAAAAAAACTACTTGATGGCGTGAGAGCGCTCATAGCGCTCTGGAGAGGATGGCGGTGTAATGTCATCACTCAGCGAAGGGACTTTGCTCTCTTGAACTTGTGATGCGTTGAACAGTCGCTTGACCACACCGGTGTCCTGCTTCTGTCGCTTTGCCTTTGGAGCTGAAAGAGGCAGGCTTAGGTTATAGCTGCAAATTAAACAGGTGTAAAATACAGGTGCACCCTGAGGGTGAACTCACTGATGGGCTGATTGTCCAGCAGGTGCTCTATATCCGAGATGTCGTCTCCTGGACAATGACTGTGGCGTTTCCCTGGCTTGCAAGTTTCCTCTACGATGTTAAAGCACACATAAAATCATACATTAATTACCTTAGATGAAATTTCCGGGAGACTTGACACCAACTTTATCTATCCTAACTTTATCACCACCATCCTACAGAGCCTGACCGATTTACCGTCAGACCAGTATGGCTATTTGCCGATCAGCTGACAAATGAAGAGAATGAAGAGGTGGGAGAAACACCCTTCAACCATGTTATAAGTATTGAAGTTGCAGTCTGTCCTGCAGAGGGCGCTCTGCAACTTCCTTGTTCCCTGCAAGTTTGTAATGCCACAACCAGCCAGCTGAGCAGTCCATCTTTATCAGGGTCACAGGGGTTGGAGACACAGAGTACTCCAATGTACAATTTAAAATGAACCAAATTGCCTGTCTTTGGACTGTGGGAGTACCTGAACACGGTGAGAATTCGCAACATTTCCACACAGATGGTGGAGTCAAACTCAGGGCCTTCTTGATGTGAGGCAACACTTCTAACCAAACAATTATAACACACAAAAAATACTGTGAGCCACCAGTGCTAGCCCCCAGCCTCGTAGCAGACACACCTGTATTTTATAAACATAACAATACATACAAATAATACTGTTTGACAAAGGGTTAGGTATCGTATATAGCTATGAATAAGTATGAATTAATGATATCAGAATCACAAACAACTGTAAGGACAGAGTTACTTTGATATATTATGATAACTGTGTGACATATTTAGAGAAAGCATTCAGACAATCTCTATGTTTCCTCTCTCTGTGTGGTAAATAATTAATTTAAACTCTTGTCATTAATATGGGGAATTATTAGGAATAATAATGGAGCAGATTACATGCAATTTCTGATGTGTGGAGCCTGTTTCATCAGAATAGACGAAGACTAAACAAAAAATGTAGTTACAAGTCTTATTCAAATACCACATAATATGTATAATCATGCAGTTCACAGCCTCTTTTAAGGAATAACAAACCAAATAGAGACAAAAGTCTGCATTTGCTTGGATGTATAGTACTGAACAGAACAGCACCATCAGCGAGGTGTCAGAGGGGTCTGAATTAGTTTTGCTGGATGATAATAACTTTAACTTCACTTGATTTATCTGGTGTTACTAGTCCAGTTTCCTTTGCAGTTATCTGCTGGTGTAGGAGCATCTGAAACTGTGACACCATGAAGCTGAACAGGCTGACTGGAAAGCCCGGGGCTGTGCTGGGGAGTCACTGGTGTGGTTGAAATGACCAAAATGCATGAGAAAAAGAGTGTTCAGACCCCTTTTTTCCATCAGAGCTACCTTCATTTTTCATGGCATAGATTCGACAAGGTGATGAAAACATTCCTCAGAGATTTTTGTCCATACTGACATGAAAGCATCACAGAGTTCCTGCAGATTTGTCGGCTGTACATCGATGATGAGAATCTCGTGTTCCACCACATGCCAAAGGTGCTCTATTGGATTGAGATCTAGTGACTGTGGAGGCCATTCAAATGCAGAGAACTCGCTGTCATGTTTAAGAAACCAGTTTGAGAGCATCTGTGCTTTGTGGCATGTTGTGTTATCTTGCTGGAAGCAGCCATCAGAAGATGTGCATACCATAGTCATAAAGGGATGGACATGGTCAGCAACAACACTCAGATTCGCTGCAGTGTTTAAATTATGCTCAGAAGTGTGCCAAGAAAATATGCCACCTAACATATTACCACCACCAGCCTTAAACATGGATGGATCTATGTTTTCAGAGTAAATTCTGGCCCTATAATTTGAACATAGCAACAGAAATCACAGCAGAGAACATTTTTCCAGTCTTACTCTCCAGTTTTTGGTAAGCCCATGTGAAGTGCAGCCTATTTTTCCCGTTATTAACTGCCTAAATGCACTGAATTGCTGCGACGTGACTAGCTGGTTAAATATGTGTGTTCACATATCTACACACTTTTATTGCACCTGTACAAATATCTCAAACTCTATTTTCATTATATTTATTATTTTTCTTTATCTTGTGCTATTAGCTTGTAGCTTGAATGTATGCACTTCTTTTTCTTTTTATCTACCTGGAGTTTGTTTTTTGTTGCGTTTTGCTCTATCTGAACACACTGACACAGCTTTCCCAAAGATCCTGAAAGGCATTTAAACGCACCTCAAGAGCCGTGCTATTCAAAAGCAAAGCAACGCTCCTGAATTAAGTCTACTCCTAAACAAAAACTCCACTTTTCTACGACGTGTTCCGAGAAGCAACTCGGTGATTTAACAGCTGAATTTAGGCTAGCTACCCTTTGGTAACTTGAGTGTTTTGAACTCACCCTCCATCTCAGCCAGCACCTCCAGCTCGTCGGCAAACTGCTCCTCGAAGTCGTCCTGTACCTCGAACAGTTCATCGTATTCGTCCATTTTGCCTGGTCCGATAAAACCCAAGACACGGCGGCTAAATAATCAGGAAAAATATATTTCCCCCGATATCTTCTTTCTCAGCTTCGACAGCAGCTTTAGCACAGTCGCGTTCCCGGCAAATTTTTTTGTTATGAAGTATTACATCCGGGTAACTCCGTTGCTCTCACTCCTCATTGGCTGTCGCAGTTCTTTCCTATTTCCCGTCATGCACCGCTAGGCTAAATGTTCTGAATAACTGAAAAAATGCAGACATTTCCCTCTAACAGTACGACTAGTGCCAAGTGCAAGTGTGCCAAGCTGTCTCCCTTAAAGCAGAATCGTTTAAATTTCAAATAGATAAACTTTATTTCTGCTTGTTTGACCAGAGGGTGGCCCTGTCACTTCTCTTTAGTGACATAGCTCGGATGTGTTCAAATAATTCTTTTGCGCATATCCCTTTGAAGTTGCTTCTTTGACATTTTAATTTGCAGCTCATAAAGTTTTCCCTTGAGATAACATTAACTAACTCTGCACATATTTAGTTAAAGTGCCGTCAAATATTCCAATAAAATGCTCTAGTGTTGTCATCAAAGTCTATCTCCCAGCCCTAGAGAAGATGTTTTTATTCATTACTATATTATTATTTTTGTTGACACAGACCTCTATTGACACCAGTTATTCTTACCGCTTTTACCAATACCACATATGATATTGCACATGGTAATACTGTATATTAATAACTTATTTTTTATTTTCATAAGTTCATATTTTCCTGCAATAATCTTATTGCGCAGCCAATGCACTGTAAACAATGCACTGCAGTGTTAAAAACTCATGAAACACAAGTTACAACATCCACATATGTGAATATTACAAATTATAGACTCTCTGATATCTTCTTATATATATATTTCTATACATTTTCTCATTTTGCTGCTTTGTACCGGCAAAAGTTTGAAACAAACTGCAAACAAATTTACATCAAGTGGAAACTTATTTAAGTGGTATTTTCTTAAAACGTGACTGGTGGGCTGTTGCTGTGTGTTTTGCGAGTGTGAGAGTGGGGTTTTGTGTGGCTCTGTGTGAGAGAGAGATTAATGATGATGTGTGCGTGACGTCAGGGCGTCTCCATCATTGCCATCTGCTCCTTATAGCAGACAAACACCGGCCAGCAGCTTTTGTGTGACACTGTGTTAAGTTCACATCAGGGAGCACAAAAGCAAGACCGATAAACTCTCCCTGACACCCACCCTTGGACTTCTCCATCCTTTCATGCTGTCACCAATGACAAATGTACAGTTGTGCTCAGAGAAAAGGTACGCTGTTTCACTGTGAGGCCAGCAAAAGCAAACATGTCATAGCTTCAAACAAGTGTGTGAAACAGTAAAGGTCAGAACTCTTCATACAGCGCTGGGTTTATATGGATAAAATATCCAAACTGATGATGACTAAAGAAACAAAGGTAGATTTCTTATATATATATATATATATATATATATATAGCTTTTTAAAACTGCAGTCAGGTCCATATGATTTTGGAAAATTAAACATTTTTATTTCTCTAAAACACCTCAGTAGCGTGTATGTAGTTAACTGAAGTTGGACAGACTAACACAGTTTGACTGATAATTTGATTGTTTTTCATTCTTGGATGCCTGACGTCTAACCATAAACTGTTTCCTCCACTGAAATGCTCTGCAGGCCTTTACTGCAGCCGGCTTAAGCTGCTGCTCATTTGTGGGTTTCTCGACATTCAGTTTTCTATTTAATAACTGAGAAGTATTCTCTTTTTATATGACTCATAATTTATGGCCAGTTACCATACCTTTAGATCTGTTTTATTTCACACGCTCTTTCTCTTTCCATATAATTCATCATAATTTAGTTGTCTTCTGTGGTCTTTCGGGCGTTCTTGGTGTTGCAGAGCTGACCGCTGCATTGCTTCTTTTTTGAAAAATGGACCAGATTGTTGATTTGGTCACTTGTAACGTTTTTGTCATCTCTTTTTCTTTTGGTTCATTTTGATTTTTAAACCTAATGATGGCCTCCTTCACTTGCATCAGCGCCTCTCCCGACCTCACATCAAGAATTCCAGTAAACAGCCACCAAATGCAAGTTCAGCTTTTTGTATCAACTCTTTCTATGTGCTTAATGTATCATGAAATACCAAAAGAGCAGGTTTCACCTGGCCATTAAGCTGTTTCTCAGTCAATTGTCCCATTAAGTTTCAGCCTCTGAAAATGGGGCACTGTGAATTAAAAACGCCTGTAATTCCTAAACTTCAGGCACATCTCGATCGACTAATCTGAAATCCACTGTGGTGGTTTACAGAGGCAAGATTATAAAATATGTGCTACTGTTCAGATATGAATGGCAAATGATTCTCATATATTGCTTTTATACTCTACCTGAAAAGTCTACCTGAGCACTCAAAGCACTTAAAACAACTTGCCTGCTTCGTACAAGCACTTTGTTGTCTACCTAAGTGTTTTCTCACACACTCATATTCTGATGTATGATGACCTATGTTAGCATCTTGCTCCTGCATATTCAGGGTGCAGACTCGACCTGCTCTACCTCCTGAGCTGTAACCACCCAATGTATGAATTTATGTACCCAGTATAAATAAATAAATGACAGCACAGTGGAGAGCAGACAGGAAGAGAGAGAATGGCGAGGACATGCAGCAGAGGGCTGCAGGTCAAAGTCAAACCCGGGCCGCTGTATTCAGCCTTTAGTGACATATGGTTTCCTGCTCACGCTGTGAGCTTAACTGGTGCCACTTAAAATTTACTTTAACACACTTAGCCTAAATACATTTTTACAATTTCATGACCGGCACAATAAGGTAAATCCTTTTTTTTTTTTTTTCATTTTATCCATTTGTCAAGATCTCATACTCAAAATAGTTTATGTAAAAAGGAAAATACAAATTTTACACACATTAAAAAATGTTTGTGTGAGTGTGTTTATACTCATACAAACGACAGCTAGTATATAACAACCATCCCTACAGACTGTAACACAGGGAGAATTTACAGCAGCAATTTTGCCATGAAGTAACAGGTAAGCATTAATTAGGGGTCTGATATGAAAGCATCCAGGTGTGTGTACTATACTATACACAGAATAAACTAAACTACTACTACTATTTCATCAGAATAGCTGCTGTAAGAAGGATACTTTATATTTATTATCCTGATTTGTGTGTTCTGCATTTGTGGCAATATTTCCAGCATCTCGCTGCTGCTTTTGTAAAGAAAGGCCTTTATGGTGTCTTATTTACTGTATCACCTCCTAAAGATATCAGGATGAAACCATAAACAGCTCAGACACGTTCTCACACACTTCCACTGACCCTGCTTAGCACTTCCCAGAACAGATTTTTGTGTGTTTAGACACTAATGATTATAAACTTGTCATCGGCAATGATTGACCATCTGTGTGCTTGTGTGTGCGTGTGTGTGTGTCACCGTGGACTCTGATTTACATCAGTACTCCCCTGCTCGCACACACTGTGCACTCCATTATCCCCTAGCAGAGTGTGTGTGTCAGCACTTCAGGTGCCACATTAAGGTGATGTGTTTAATCATCAGTTCAGCCACTGGTCTGCCCTCTTCACACACAGATGTAACAGTGTGCCTCGAGATGTTTTGGTAGCAGACCAGTCAGCTAGCAGGCAAGGGCCAGGTGTGTGTGTTTGACGGCGTGAGTGCGTTGGATGGGAAGTGAGCATTTAAAGGC
>VUQG01045233.1:44606-58989 GCA_015106755.1 Etia nguti | reverse complement strand
GGCCACTGTGGCACCGGGCAAACCTCCACCCGCCCCACTCCTGCTAAACAGGTGAAAATAGATTTAAGAGCGACAGGACTCGGTGCCGCTGTAGTCTTTGATTTTATTTATTTTCTGCTGTGTTTTACTTGCATCTATTTGAAAGAGTGAGTGTAAACACAAAAAACTTTTTTATTTTATATGCTGGAATATGCAGAAAATAGGTTTAAATGTTAAACTAGATGCAATGTGCATAAAGTTAAAAGATTAAAACTAATAAAACAATTTTTAAAAAGAGACTTTTTCATTTAATTACATTTTATATGATGGATTATGCAGAAAAAGTAGAATTGGGCTTAAAGGTCTGTTGCTTTATTACCTACTCAGGTTGTGTATCATGTTTTTAAAAAGTAACTAATTATTTTTGAAAATAAGTAATCAGTAAAGTAACAGGATTACTTTTTGGGGGAAGTAGTCAGTAATTAGTTACTGATTACTTTTTTCAAGTAACTTGACCAACACTGGTTGTGAGGACATTTTTATTAGTGATCATAAATATCTTTTATTTGATCTCTCCTTTACCTGTGACACACTGCCCTCTGTTCATGTGAAGCATTCACGATTAATTACTGACTCTGTGGTGGAAGAGTTTGTGCAATTGTTTGATAATAATCTATTTGAAACTGATGATAAAGAACGGCATGTGGCCTCCTTCAATTCGCAATGTCAAAAAAATTCTAGATAAAGTGGCTCCCCTTAAAATCAGGAAAGGCAGCTCTGTTAAATCCCCGCCCTGGTTCCCAGAAGCTATCCGCAGCTTTAGGCGAATTTGCCGCAAAAATGAGCGCCTGTGGAAAGCCACAAAACTTGAGGTTCATAAGCTCCACTTAAAAGAACTACTATCTACCTTTAATGACATAGTGAAAGACTCAAGAGCCTCTTATTTCTCTAAACTACTTGCGGTGGGAAAAAGAAATCCTAAGGTTTTCTTTGATACAGTGAGTAGCATCGTCACCCCCCAACGCCGTGTACACTTGTCTTTTCAGATAAGGATTGCAGAGACTTTTTAAGATTTTTTCAAGATAAGATCAGTGACCTAAGAGGTAACATAACTCCCTTAGATAACCCCTTCAACCATGATCTTCCACACTCTGTAATTATGGAATCCTTTGACCCAGTTTCTTTAAAAGATCTATACTGACCCAAATGAACCCCTCAACGAGTCCAGCTGATGTCCTACCTACTTCTTTATTTTGTAAAGTTTTTGATAACATAGGGCCCACTGCGGTCACGTTGATAAACTGTTCCCTGCTATCTGGCTCTGTCTGTCTGTGCTTTATGTCTTTACGAGGTGAGGCCCCCACCTATATCACTGAGCTTCTTCAACCCTACTCTCCAAAGCGGATCCTTAGATCCACTGATAGTGGTCTTCTGACTATACCACGGAACTGTTTGAAAACGAAGGGGGATCGTGCTTTTCAAACTCTAGCTCCAATACTGTGGAACAGTTTACCTCCCCCGCTACGCACCATGGACTCTGTGGCTTCTATTAAAAAACAGCTTACAACACATCTGTTTAGACAGGCATTTGGGTAATGTTCGTGTGTAATGTGTTGTTTTGTTTGACATGCTTTTATACTTATTGTTTTATTTGATATGCTTTTCTATTCCCATGTGAAGCACTTTGTAATAGCTTTTTGTCTTAAAAAGTGCTATATAAATAAATGTTACTTACTTACTTACTTACTTTTTTCACCCACACATCTTGTGATGCAATTTCACAGAAAAGGGAAGCTCGCAGCTGAGGGAAAACATCAGTAGTGTTTACTTCCTGTCACATGCACAAATGTTTTCTCCCAGAATGCTCACACTTTCCTCTACAGATTGATATTGCATTATCACTGTAAAATAATCAAAATGCCAATATGGGACTATCAGGCAATGAAGAAAAATATATACATTTTGTAGATTTTGGGGTGAACTGTCTCTTTAAGTATGCCTTCTCTGTGGAGCTGTGGCACATTGAAGATGTTGAAATATCTTATGTCCAGATCGTGACCATGCCAGAGTATCTGGGACGTCGTTTTGGAGGAGAGAGGATTAGAACCTACTTGGCTGTCCTCTCGCTGATGTTGTCCGTCTTCACAAAGATTTCAGTATGACTATGTGGCACAAACACACCCACATACAACCCCATCTGACTACACAAGTGTCTCAGATGTGAGATCATTTGTTTGCCAACATCGCTGACTGGCATGTCTCTCTCACCAGACTGACCTGTACTCTGGAGCCTTGTTTGTTCAGGTGTGTCTGGGATGGAACCTGTACCTGTCTACTGTCCTCATGCTGGTGGTCACTGCGCTCTACACCATTGCAGGTAGACGTGAAAGTGCATTACAGTTCACGTTTTCTGTTCTTTTAAAGAATTTCAACAATTCTGATTAACGTTAATTCTAATATTTTATTATGCAAACAGAAACCCCTGACACAAACGTGTTGCATATTTTGAAATGTAAGACTCGGCACTTGGTTTTGTTTCTTTGCGCAAATAAAAAGCCATCCCTGTCTTTCAGGTGGTCTCGCTGCTGTCATCTACACAGACACCCTCCAGACATTTATCATGCTCGTTGGTGCAATTATCCTAACAGTTACTGGTATGTGCTATTTCATAAACATAAAGTATTGCAGGCCAGTTTGCAGATAATAATCATTTAACAGCAGGAGTAAATGTGCATCCACAGCTTTCAATGAGATTGGTGGCTACAGCAAGCTGGCGGAGCAGTACAGCAGAGCGGTACCCAGTAAAATTATTCCCAACAGTACCTGCCACCTGCCACGGCAGGACGCCATGCACCTGTTCAGAGACGCTGTCACCGGAGACCTGCCCTGGCCCGGGATGACTCTGGGACTCACCATACTGGCCACATGGTACTGGTGCACCGACCAGGTAAGTCTGCAGGACAAAACTCAAACACTCGAGGTGTGAGGATCGATCTATATACTGGTATTGGTATCAGATCGATACTAGCGTGATAGGATCGATACTTTATTTGTATCATCTAAGTAAGGAATGGTTGTTTTTTAAATTTATTTAATTTTTTTTTTTTTTTTTACCTCAAACACACACAGAAATGTCTGAGCCTTTTTGTGTTGACTGACATTTAAACAACAGAAGCTGACCTTTAGAGAACAGCACATTTACATTACAGGTCTCCAAAAAACCCAGTTTCAGCGTACACGAAAAGCTGACAGATGTGTTTTGTTATCGTTATCGTGGAAAGTAAAACTCTCAGTGATTTAGTGGTCATTACAATGTTTTCAGAATTTGCAAATTAATGATTATTCATCTCATAAGTCAGGGCAAAAAGCTCTCCCCTCTACTGACCCCATCAATTTGCATTCTACTATTCATAATGACAAATTCATGTTGTGCTTTAAAAAGCTTTTGTATTTCTATTAAAATCACAAACTAAAATCTCTCAGCAGTAGATACCAAATACACCTTTACACTTTTTGATAGAGATTTCTGCTCTGCAAGCTTTACTCACATTTATTCAGGCAGGTTTTTTTGTTCCTCATAGATCCTTTGTGAGTTCCACAAAGAAGCATTTGTGAAATGCCATCTTCGTGTTTGCCCAGGAATTTTACATGCTTTTTGTTGTTTTTTTAGTCTTGGCTGGGCTGTCAAAGACTTGTCATGAAGTCACTGCATGCCATTTCCCAGTTGTGCTGAAAGACGATCAGGTCTCTGCATTCTGAAGCACATTTCTTTTAAAAACCTCTGTGTGTTTGGCTCTATTTATCCTTTCTAGCACGCTGACTAATCTCAAGATTGAGGCACTGAAAAGCATGTCTATACTAGGATGCTGCTGTCAAGTTTTGTTTCAAAGCACTGTCATGACCCCCACGTTTTCATCAAGTTACTAAATTATCAAGGTCTACAAACATTGCAAAGGATGTCTCTGATGACAGTTTGGTCTGCCATAGCACAGGGTCTGAATAGTTATAATACTAAATAGTTTTTTTAAAGAAATCTGAGAACATGTTTGTCTGTTTTAACCATGGGTTATGGAGGACTTTGAAGCTGGACTATATTTGGAGAGCCGCTCCAAGCTGAATTCCATTCTGTTCAATATTAATTTTATCTCTTTATAAGCCATAACAGTCACAGTTTCTTATGCGGCACTTTGGAAAGAAGTTAAGCAAACTAGACTTTGTTTCGCTAGTGTCACTGCATCCTCAAACCTCGGCAAAAAGAAGAAAGGCTGGGCTCTGCCGTGTTGCCCAGATGCTGATTGTGAGCCAAACCTCAGCTCCAGGCTACAAATATCCCTTCAGAAAGCAAGAAGCTACAATTATATTTTTCTGCAAACCAGGAAGCAAAAGCAAACATACCTAAAAATACCTCGGAGTGTTCATTCACAGTCATTTACTGTGGAATATTTCCTGATCAGCTGTCTGGGTAGTCAGGCGCTGTATGCTTTAGATATTCTCTTTCATTTTTAGTAATGATATGCTTCCTTCAAATATTAAGATGTTTGTACAATACAGCGTCATTTTTAAATCAACTAATGATTTATGTGAGCTTGCTGAAGCAAAACAATGGGGCAAATTCAACTGTCTTTTTATTTACAACATTACAACTTCTGGTCCCATGTTTTTGACACGTTCATACATCTGCAAAGGTAAACATGGAAGTCTGCCAGTGATTTCAAAGCAACACCCTCTCACCATCAGCAACCAGTCCTCATGATATCAACACTAGAGCCTAGAGCCTGCATGTCACATATACCGTACATTGCACGGTGTGTGACATGGGTTGGCAGAAGAGAATCACAGCTGACCAAACACAGTACCATATCTTTAAAAAAAAAAACGGATCACTCATAAATCACTTGCAAGAGTGCATGCTATCTTGTTTTGCATGTTGTAAACACAAACACCTGATATGTTATTTTCAGAGTTTATTTCCGCACAAACACGTCAGCAAAGTTCCTTTTTGGTCAGGCACTCATTTGAACCATCCACAGATATCTGAGTAAAGCAGATCTTTTAAGCCATGCGTCGCAGTTTCCAAACAAAAAGAAGATTAAAAAAATAGCAAAAACCCAACACATCCCACAATGAAGCATTAATGTCCTCGTGTTCCCCCACCGGCCCACAGATCTACCTGACAGGCTTATTATTCTGAGGGGCTTTCTTCTGCGGCGCTCCTCCTCGTGCTCTTAAGTGTTTAAAAGTGTTGAGTTTTGAGAAAGAAACTCCAAGTAATCCCGTCTGGTTGGCTGGTGGCTGTGGTGATGTGTGGGCTGCCTTCTTGTAGCTGGGACTGTGTCGTCTCGGTGACCGCCCGGAGCGGGTCTCTACGCGCAGCTGGGCCGAGTCAGGCTGGAGCATTTGGCCCTGCCAGTAGCGGTAACCTCCTATCACTGGGCCAGCTGCTCGAGTGGGCCGATGATAACTTCCTGGTTTGGCGATAACTACTTTTGGTCCTCTCGCTCTTGCATCACGACCCGGAGATCTAGAGGTCTGAAACAACTAAGCAGAAAGAGCACAGAGAGGGGATTAAAACTCTAAATCCTCTATTATTCTCTAAGGAGTACCTCAGGGGTCAATCCTGGATCCACTGCTATTCATTATCCATGTTTTATCCCAAAAATTACCAGATCTACTTTTCTTATTTACAGATGGTTATGTCAGGAATTTACTTCAGGTAAACTCTAATAGATCTAAATTTAATTACATTTTAATCACACTTTAGCTCTAAGGATCCCTCACTTAAGACACAGCTGGTTTATTTTTGATTGAAAAAACACAAAAAAACATGTCTGTGTCTCTACAGCTAGTATAGTTAGCCTGCTCATCATCTGCATTGTAAATGGGCAGTTCACCAAATGGGAACATTATCTGAATGAAAAGAAGGAGATCAGGGAGGTTAGGCTAGGTTATGCAAGAATTTAACAGATCCTAACAAACTGAAATTAAAACAATTGAACTGTAATTGGTTCTAATTTGTTAACAGGAAATGTTACTATTTATTATATTCATTTATATCTTATTACACCATATATTACCTGATTATGTCTTTTGGAAGTATGTTTAAGCGCATTTCTGTGTGTGTAGGTTATCGTACAAAGGTCCCTATCTGCTAAGAACATGAGTCATGTGAAAGGAGCCTCCATCTTTGCCGCCTATCTAAAGCTGCTGCCTTTTATCTTCATCGTCCTCCCTGGCATGATCAGTCGAGCTCTCTACCCCGGTGAGTGTGCACAAGCGTGGGTGCTCAGTCGCTCATGCGCACAGACATGCAAACACCTTTTAAATCGGAGGGGAAAAGTATGTCATGTAAGCATGTACCGCAAGCAGGTAGAGACTTGCTTTTGGTACCACTGATGAGACACACCTATTTTGACGTGGGTTACATAAATGTGTGCTTTTCCAGTAAGTGCTGCATACTTTTAGGCAGCAATCACAATTTGTGGGAATTTCAGCACTTGTTTTTGTCAGTGATTACTCATTACGCATTAAAAAACATTTAAAAGATTAAGCATTGTGTCATCTAGGGCAGAAACTTCCCTAATGGATTAAGCTGTTTTACCTTTTTTTTTTAAATTAAATGAATACGCACCTCATCAATATAGCCTGACATCTTCGTAAAAGAAGATATTCAATATACATTATGCAGTAAAACAGTGTGTTCTTGTACTTAAAAAGCTTAAAAATGTCACTTAACTCTTGGCAACACTTTATAGAAACATAAATAAATGTACTTACTGTTAAAGAATGAAATGATAATAATTCATGTTTGTTAATGTTTATTGTAAAGTGGCAAATTATGTTTATAAGGCTTCATTTTAAGTGGTAATAAATATTGGGAAGTGAAGCTATAAACATTATTTGGATATCTGTACCAAAGCAGTTTGTAGTGCTTGCTTTAAACCGTGTCTAAACAGGCGTGCGGGTTGGCAACAGCGTAAATCACAAGACCGGAGAGGAGAGAAGTGCACATCCTGTTTTAATCACGGCTTAGTTTTGTTTTCATTGGCTGTTTGGTTTTCTTTTGGCACTAAGATCTACTTAAAAAATTAGATTTAAAAAAATAAAAGTTTGAGTTAAAATACACTCCTCTAGACTACACCACAGGGTAACTGATGTTTTAAACTGTGACTTCCTGAGCTTCCATATATGACGAATGTGAAGTGAGACCAGGAACAACACCTTTTGTGTACGTCTGACAAAATTTGATTTGACACTGTGAGAATGAGTAATGAAATTTCTATTACAAATTCACTAAACCTTTATAATACTTGGTAATCATGAACAAATATAACTTTTTTATATAAACTGGTGCCATCAGAATAACATGTAGGCAATGCAATATTGCATTATTATCGTAAAATTTGTCTTTTTTTAACTCAAATTAATTACATAAATAAACGTGAATTGTAATAATACTTATAAACTAAATGGATTAATGATGAATTTATGGTTGTGGTTTTTTCATCCCAGCCAACTCAAAATCTGCATTATAAACCAGAAAAGCATCTGAAATATGTGTTAAAAACTGTTAAGATGAATTAATCTCTATTGATTTCATCATTGACCTGCGGGCGGCTTTGGTTCGGGTGAAAGAGAGGGTTGAAAGGTCAGCGACTTGATCCCTGACTCCTCATGCCTGCAGGCATTCTTGGGCAAGATAGTGAACCCCAAGTTACCTCTAATGCAGCGGTCCCCAACCTTTTTTGCGCCACGGACCGGTTTATGTCCGAAAATACTTTCACAGACCGGATAAATACAACAAAATAAAACCAGTACCAGTACCAAAAAAAAGAAGATTTATACATAACACATGGAAAAGACCCAGTGAAACCGAGTTAACGATAAAAACGATAAAAAAAATAACGATAAAAACCCTGAACACCCGAGCCTCTCTCAAACGACTCACGGACCGGTCCGTGGCCCGGGGACCGCTGCTCAAATGCATCCATCTGTGTATGCGTGTATGCATTGATAAAGTGCTGTATGGATGTGTGTGTGTAATTTCCCATTTTTAGATTATTTTAGCATCACTCGAGCAGTAATACCGAGCGCTCACCTGTCCTATGTGCCTGTGTGGGGAGAGGTGCTCCTGTCTGCGCAGCTGCTGTGATTGGCAGATGAGAGCAGCGCTGTCCTCTGACTGGTTGGGCTCTCGCAAGTCCAGCATGCTCTGTGAGAAGCGGGCCATCATGTTGAAACCATCTCCTTGGCGTTGTCCTCGGCCGGACCCTGTCGTCACTCCATTGGTTATCTGGTTACTGGGCTCTGGCTGTGCGCAATCATAAAACTCCTCATCCGATGCTGTGGAGTTACTCGAGGGTTCGTCATTGACCGCTCGGTCACAGTTGACCTTGGTGCTGTCTTGGCTGCCATTATCGTTGCTCCCAGAGTCCTGGTCATTGTCCTTTGACATTAAGCGGCCACGTGTCAGGGTGACCTCTTTCTGGGATCTCTTTTTCTTAAGTGAGCCTTCTAGACTCTCCAGCTGGTCCATTTTTACCAGAGTGACCTGTGCGTCACCAGGTTTCTCAGAGGAGGCAGGTTCTATGAGCAGCTGCAGGGTGCGGCGTTTAGGAACAGGAGGTGCTACAGGTTGTGTCTGTGGTGGTTCTGCAGCATTTTCTGTTGGCTGTGAATCAGCAGTAACACTAGATGGTGAAGTGGAAGTCTGTGCAGCTGGTGTGTGTGCATCCTGTGCTGGGGGTGTGTTGGGCTGTTTAGGGGAATCAGTTTGGTCTGTGTTGGGAGCTGCGGGGGATGGGAGCTGTTTGTTAGTTGGACTCACAGGAGTCAAAGGCTTCAGGCTTGTATTTGCAGAGGGGGCGTCAGCTGATCCTGCAGCTTTTGCAGGATGTGAAGAAGGCTGCTCAGTCTGTGCTGGCTGTGAAAGTGGTGAGCTGAAGCGTATAGCCTGACTAACCTCAAACCTCTCCGACCTCTGCAAGTGAACCTGATTGGCTCGTTTATCATCCCTGATGTTGATGAAACCAATCACGTCACTTGGTGGGTCTGGCTCAGGCCAGGTGGGCAGGTACGGAATCAGGTATGCTTTCTCCAGATTGGCTAATCCTGGATGTATAGGTGGCTCTTCAATAACGTCCTTCAGCCGTGCTTTCATCATCTTTAGCCCAGTGGGATTCTGGGAGTTTGAGTTCTTGTTGCTGGAGTTCTGGTCAGATGAGGTGGGACTTGTGTGGGTCCCCGTGGCGACAAGAGCGTATTTGGGGTTGATGAGCTTCCTGGCAACAGAAGCCGGCACAGGAGCAGGAGCCGCCTGAGGGAGAGGGTCGGGGACCGGCTCGTCTGTCATGGGAACCTTGTTGAGTGACACGCCTCTGGACGTGAGGTAAAGCTCCCGAAACTGGAGGTCAAAGGTCTCCACTGCCTGTCCTGTGATCACAGTGATGAGGTTACGGTCCAAACGAGAAGAGGACCAGGTAAAACTGGAAAAACACAGAAATGGAGAGAGGTCTCAGAAGGGACTTCAGTGTTTTCTTTGCACATTTTTTTTCCTACCAGTTCTATTCCGGTCCTGTTTATCACATCTAAACTCCTTCTTCCAAGTCCCAGCTCCCACTGAGAAAACAGAAATCTGAGATTATAATAGTTTAATCATTATAGCACACTTTTGTACTCTGATGTAATGCACCACATTTTGGTCTTTGATCACATTGCATAAGTACTCCTGCTCAAATTCCTTCTAACAGATCCAGTCTCACATTACACCAAAATTTCAGTAAATAAGCAACTATAAATGACACTAAACTGTAAGGATAACACACCTAATTTTCAAAATAAGCTTTGGCTGCTAACAGAACCGTGTTTTGACTGTTGTGACATGTGACTGCTGGCTCCAAAGCAAAACAAGCAGAGCAATGGACTTCCCTTACACTCCCTCTACTTCTTTAGCCTGACACTGAGTCTGCACTTACTCTGTAATTTCAGCAGGGGAGGGGAATCAATTTTCCCCAACTGATCATTAGAGACCAACAAATCAGTCTGAATCAAACTATTTTAAAGCAACACTGATTCCGCGTGTTTCTCAAAACACCATTCACTAGCCATGCCTCACAATGCATAACAACAAGCTGACAATAAAAAAAAACCATCTGATTCATGTCACACTTCTGGAGGAATCAGGCGCCTGGATCGAGTGGATTCAGAGGTCAGGACCCAGACAGGTGAGAAACCACGATAACCATCAACCCTTGAGAAAAGCTGGGGTACAGTGGCTTTAAGCAGTTGTCCACATTGATGCTACGCTTTTTGTGTTATGTTAGCAAACACAGAACAGCAATCACTCTCCGTATAGCTCTGTTTAGCTCTTCACCACAGATGGTTGCTCTGTGGTGTTTAAAGACTCCACCGTGTTCACCAGCTAGTTGCTAGCTCCGCGTATCTTCTATGGAATGCATGTGTATGACTGATTTATTAAGGCCATTTCCTGCAAGTAGCTGCCTGCTGCAGCAGGAAGGACTGGGTAAGACTAAACCAGACCAGTAAACCTGCAGGTCAGAAAACCATAAGAGCGAACTGAAAGGCTCTAAAGCCCTCCACAGAGGTCATGGGAAATGCACGGGTGCCTGTTTATTTCTGAATGAAAAAGTCAAGCAATTAACGGCTAATTTAAAAATATGTAATTGTGCAGCTTTAGGGTAACAAATGAACACCGCTCACCTGTACGAGCCAGAGATGGCTCTGTCTCCATCTACCAGAAGAAACTTCTGGCTCAGAGATCCACGCACCTTCTGCGCCGATCTCGTAAAGAACTCCACACCTCCGCAACAGCGTACGCGCAGGTTCTGCACATGCACACATACATAAAGGGTCAGTGCTCGGTAACCAAAGGCTCTAGAGGGTTTAGTGCTGATGGATGGAAGGGTTTCAGTGAATAAAGGGCAAAATAAAGGAAACAAGAGAATGGAGAGGCAGAAAAGAATGAGTTTCCTTGTTACTCAAGAGCCAGTGCTCAGCTTTAATACCTCCATAGTCTCCCACTGGGTGCCTCTACAGGTTAGAGCATGGACTTTCTATCTACGTACGTGCATGCCTGTTTGACACACCCTGTGGTGTTTGTGTTCGGCTCTGTGATAAGGGTGTGGTTGACAGGCTGAGCGTTACCTCGTAAGTAAACGCTGTGTGTGAAATCTCACAGGGGACATTAACAACGGGAGTGATGGCGCTCACAATAACGGCAGAGATGTCAGATAAAAAAGAGACTGGCATGGTGGTAAATGCCGTGAGGAAGGAATAAGGAGAAGTGAAAGAAAAACATGTTACAGAAAGTAAAAAGTGTGTGTGGTTTTATTGCCTGCAGCATAGACAGGAATGTCTCTGCCGTCGTTCTGGCCTCCAGTCCAAAAAAATCCCCCGTGAAACTCATAAGTATTTTCTGTTACTGCCTAGACCAGTTCAATTCAACTCAAGAGAGCCAGAGAATAACAAAGAAAACCAAGCTATTGCAAACTAGCTGCAGCATGCACCTCACAAATACCCGCAGGCACAAACCTGGCAACCTACATCAATCACGGGCCGCCCAAAACTTTCCTTTGTATAGCGACATTATAATTTTAAAAAGGTGTCTTTAATAACAGATGTTATTTCCATTCCTCCCCCTCCCCATTACTGTATACTTATTGGGCGTACCCTTCTCTCTAACTAGCTCGGCAAAACATCATCCATGCGTGCGTGCATGTGACTGGCAATACAAACCTTCAGGTGTCCATGGTGCATATCAGCTCTGCCACACATGGAAAGAAAGCAGGGCACCGCAGCCATGTCGATGATTATGTACACAGGAATCTTGCGTTTGTAGGCCGCATCCATCAGGTCTCGAAAGATATCCACATCTGTAAACACATCCATCACCACAGCTATCACCTAAAAAAAACAAAAAACAGCACACATACACATACAGGAAAACCACAAATGTTAGTGTTAGTGCTTCCTGGTCTCTGAGGCTGGGTTCTATTTCAGCTGCTTTTATCAGCGATATTCAATCCCCAAAGGAAGCTGGGAACACAAGAAATTTGAGCATAATAGTTTAGAGCCTGTTAGGAACAGAGACTGTTTTTTGGCAAAGAGGTGATAAAATGTGAAGTGAGTGGACAGTATGTGCTGCGCAACACTGCAACAGTAGAGACAGGCGGCTCTCTTTATGTGACCCAGCTTAAAGTTTAAGTTTAAAACGACAGCATTAGGTACACTTTGGAAAATGACAATAAATCTTGAGATTTTTCATGTTTTGGGTTTTTTTTTGTATTAAGTTTATTGTGAAAATACATGTGCGTAGAAAACCAGCCTTTCACTTTGGCACTAAGTCTGATTCATTTAAGCCTCAATGTTTCTTTTGTCGCTTTGGTGCAAAGCTGGACTACTGCATGAACATGTACCAGCATTTAGGTATATGAGAGGAAGCCTGCTGGCATGCTACAAATTCAGTGATGTCAGGGCATTTTTTCCCTCTTTTCTGTTCTCGTGTCAAGACAGGACTTGTTTTATTTAAACTGTAATGAAGGGAAGCGGGTTTCTGAGACAGGTCTGTGGCAAATTATGAAATGAGGACAGAAAAGTGAACTGAACTTGGAATATGTCCAAAAGAGTCAGACTAACATAGTGTGCAACTGCATCATAGATGGCAGCAGAAAAATATTAAAAACATAACATAAAACGATCATGAAAACAATGATCTTAAGCAACAGCCAACAAATAAATAGATTGATAGAACAGTTATTGTCATTAACAGTTAATCTGCTGATTATGATCTGTTGTCATCTCAGTCACTTGATTTTTTTCTAATAAGCCAAAGTGTTTTTCAGATGAGTCACAACAGTAATTTCCTGTCAGACCACTAACTGATTACTTGCCTAATCATTTTAACGCCAAGCAAAATCATATTTATTAAGTGTACAAAGTGATTTTTCTTCTTTGCTTTAATGTGATGGTGAAGCATTGTTTTGAAACTTGCGGGTCTGTGGCAGTGAACTACTTTATACATTCACTGACTGGAGAAATATTGAAAACAATTATTCACTGTGGTGCATTCACTGGCAGCACAGAAAATGCACTCCAGTTTTTTGATGAGTTGTTAATGCGGTTTCCTGTTGCTGCGTTGACTCAGTGCTGTGGTGCGTTTCAGGCCTCTGTATTATGCTGCTCGTCATGAATTTGGACTCAGCTAAGAGGTGTTTTGTCCCCCACATTTTGGCTACATGAATGGAGGAGTCAAATAAAAACAGCTTGCGATAAAATCCAAGCATCAAATCGAGAATATTAACATAATTCAAAATAAAGAGGTGAAAAAGTCAGTGTGAAGCGTTTCTGTTTTGGTGGAGAACCTCTGAACTCCATCTTCTTCTCTGCCTACCTTCTGGGCTGATGCAATGCTCTTCCGCACCACTTCCTTGATGTGCGTGTGCCCCTCGGTTGGAGGCTGTGTGTGCACGGTCACGCGCGTGACCCCTCGGTATGAGATGGCTTCGGGCCAGCCCAGGTCCAGTTCCGCCACCGAGCCCTCAGACCGGTCCGGCCAGTACTCGAGAGACACCTCACCGTCTCCCGTCTCTTCCAAGGGCCCCGGAGTTGTGTTTCCGGGCCCTGGCGTCCCAGGTTTCTGGAGATGCTCGTACCCGGGCCTGTATGCTTCCGCCGTTTGTGCAATCCGCTCCAGCTCCGGTTCCGACAGGAACTCCCGGACGCCATGCTTACTGATGTGTTCCGTAAACGCGTCGCGGCCCTCGAGGATGAGTGCCTCGAGGGCCAGCCTTTGGTCCTCGCTGTAGAAAAACTCTGGTTTGCTCTCGCTCACGCGCCAGTTGACGTGGTGATCGTCCAGACACTGGACCTGAGATAGCGCCATGGCCCCCAGTAAACCCGCCGGTCAGTAAATAGTTAAACACCCAAACCACTCTGACCCAGTTTCCGTCGTCCGTCCGGGGGTTCAAACATGGAAGAAGTGCGATCTGTCATTACGGTCCATTCCGGGTCCGCGTGACCGGGGACAAACCAGACCAGTGGCAGCTATTTTCCTCTGAGGCAAATAAACCGCTATCAGTTCCTCAACCCGGTCAGGCTCCAGCTCAGCCCTGCTCTCGGGTTACAGCTATCTCTCTCTCTCTCTCTCAGGTGTGGTTGGAACAAAGCCCCCCTCCTCCACGCCCAGCGCCACGCCTTACACCTGACAGGAGCCGGAAAACAGCGGCTGCGGCCCGGCTCGGCTGCTCCTCCAGCCTCGGGGCCCGGCAGACACGGAGGGAGACGAGCAGCTGTCTGGGTGGATGAGTGTGTGTCTGCCAGTGAGTCAGTCTAAAGCGGAACACGCACTCGACACAAAGAAAAAGAAGTCATTAGTCCTCCGGTAAAACTT
>VUQG01045233.1:0-33638 GCA_015106755.1 Etia nguti | reverse complement strand
CCCCCCCCTCCCACCCCCACCCCCCCAACACACACACACACACACACGCAGATAACTAAGTCTTAATTAGGCTGAGACTGGATTGCCTACAGCGTGCACTGAATCAGTATAATCAGTATACTGGCAATAAAAACAATGGATTTTCTGTAGTGATGATCGTACACAGGCATAACTGATAAATTTAGGGATCTGTCAGCAAAATATTTTGCTAAAAGAAAAAAAAAGGTAATCTATTATTTTCAGTTTTATGAGATGTTCCTGGAACTGTTTAACCAACAACAACAAATAGCTTCAAAAGTTTTTGCTAGGAGTAGGTTTTCACTGACAAGAGCAAGAGGCCCATTTTGACACGATGTTGCAGGATAAGCACCGGTGTAATTTATATAATATTAATTATGGCCCGTTTGTACATGGATAGTACCAAGTACCAAGATCCTGGAACTGGAACAGCACAAAACAGGATGGGACCGTCCATTCTCTTTCACTTAGCCAATTCAGGGTCGCAGTCGTGGCTGGAGCCAATCCCGGCGTTCGTGGGGCGAGAGGAAGGGTACGGCCTGGACAGGTCACTAACACATATTGAGACAGACAACCATTCACACGTACAGCTGATTTAGAATCACCAATTAACCCAACGAATGTGGGAGGAAGCCACAGTACCTGCAGAGAACCCACAGACACTGAACATGCAAAATCCACACAGAAGGCCCCGGACTAGAGTTGAACCCTGGACCTGCTTGCTGTGAGGAAATGGTGCTAACCACCACAACTCTGTCCCACCCCCAAATATTATTATCATATTTATGAAAAAGGGATATAGTGTTTATCAGAAACATACCCAAATTTTAATGTTTTTGAACACATGTCTCTGCAGTGCAGATAACAGATTTTAATGTTACATTTTTCTCCTGATTTCCCTGTTAACAGCTCCACCTGCTGGGTATCCAAACTCTCATTCAGTGCATGTTACAGAATGACAACAAGGTAGCTTGTGTGAGGGTCAGAGGTCAGGGGTACGGCTCTATGGCATAAGTCTTTGAAAAATGTGGACATTTCAAAGGTAATAAATTGCAAACCTTCAACTGTATTTTCATTAGTTTTAGCTTCCTTACTTTCAAATACATAACCAATGGGCTGTTATCCACCAGACTAAAGTAACAAATAAACCATTAACCGTGAGAAAATTTCCTTTTTTTTATTGTTAATATTTAATTTAAGAACAGAAAAGTCCCTTCATATTCCCTATTTACAATATACATTTCTTTTTACAAATTAATAATGCTTCACTTTCTGTGAATTCACAGACGGTTTCTGTCACAGCAAAGAAACGAAGTCCTTCATTTCTTTATTTCCTTTACAGTCTGAGCCCAGTGAGCCCTGCTGATAGGTTTCTTTGATTTACTACAGCAGCATTTCTTTGTAATGATAAAAAACAAAAGTATTGTAGAAATTGCTCTTTTTTTTCCGAAGACATCTCTGGGAATCAAACTGTAGTTTACCTTCTTTACATTGAAAATCTTTTAAATGGGTTATTGTGCGTTAGCTTTACCACTCCAACTCACTTAAGATGAAACTGAGCCGTAGCCCATGATCTAAAACGCCTGGTTTATCCTGGATTGTATTGTAGTGTGTGTTTCCCATGATGATAAAAAAAAGGACCGGTCACAGACTACACAGCCATTCCTCCTGAACCTTTATCGCCCTCTGCTGATCACCTTTAGCATCACACTGTTTTGTTTATGTACACCTCTCATCTCTCTTAAACCCTCGCAGTTAGACAGATGTTACACCTTAAAACGTTAACATGAGCACAGTGTGTACGTGCCCGTCTGTCTCATGTGTCCATTACATAACGTACCTGTGTTTAATTAAAGACTGTCTGTTGTTACGCAATGGCCCGATTATTGAACACATTCAATTTACCCTCAGTGATTAAATGTGTCCCACGTCACTTTGGTGACCCAGATTGCACCCCCTCCTCCTCCTCCTCCTCACTCACTCTCTGTGCTCTGTCTGTGCTGCTGTGATATTTTTAGTTCACCCGGTTCTCATAAAGCAATTTAAATAGTCTGGCTCTCCTATGTGCCGACCCTGACACACGCTCAGAGACACGTGGACGCTTTAATGTGCTCATTTAGTCAGTGGGATGGAAAACAAACATCCAACAGCACACTTTTAATACCGCAGGGACACGCTGCAGGGACGTGTGTGTGCGTGAGCGTGTGTGTTTCACGCGGCATGTGTGGTTTGAGTTCAGCCGCAGCTTTGAACAGTCGTTGATCATAAAGGTATAGTTTGGTATAACAGGTGGATGAATGGGTTATTTTAGCAGGACAGCAGAGTGAGCCCATGAAAAATGAACATGGAAACAGACCATGCTTAGATTTGGATTTAAGCACATTCTTTCATCCTGACTGAAGCTGACATTTTTGTTTTTATGTGTGTTTGTGGTGCATTCACTGACCTAACAGAGAGGGAAAACTCTCCCGGAGCTGATTCACTCTCCCTCACCAGGAACACTCCAGTGTCCTGCCAACGCAGACGCTGTTCAGCCTCAAGTCTTGACACCGGTCCTGCAAACCACCTACCAGAGCACACAATACCACACACTTCTCTTGGCATTTAAAAGACAATTAAAGCAGTATTCAAATCAGTTATGTAAATCAGTGTTTCCCCCATTTTAGGTCACAAAACAAATAAAGCACAAATGATGACATCCTAAATTGTTGCTTTTTTATCTTTAGGCCTCTATAATTCCTTTAAATGACACCATCCAATCACAGGAAAACAGTCTGGCTACACACTGAAGGTTGATAAGGTTTACTCATGCAACACAAGTGGACAAAACATTTCTTTTTACGGGTGTGGAAGGAGGGAAATGTAGTTCCCGGGCACGTAGCCACGCTTCCCCTGGATCTCTGCTGTGACCCAGCAAGAATCCTCCTCCATTTCTGTCACCTATAACACACATGCACACGCACAATTACTCTGAATCGACATGCAAAACAAAACATTTCTTAATACATTAAAAGACCTACTTACCTTGATGATATCTCCTTTCTGAAAACTGATCTCGTCTGCTTCTGACGCTGCAAAAGAGAAAAGAGCCACAGCCTCCATCCCAGACAGAAAGAGTGCGGCGGAGGAGCCTCGACAACAGTTTCACTTCATGAATGGAGAGATACTACAGCTGAGTAGATGACAGCACGGGGTGATGACATAATCACTGTGTGTGTGTGTGTCTGTGTGTGCGCGCAGTGGCTGATATTCTGCTCCTAAGTTAATGAGCAGAGTTTTTCTGCGTCCCTCTCTGCATACATGTGATAGAGTTAGAGCGCGAACACGTGGAGATGGCGACCGCCTCTTTCCATTCCCAGCTTCTCTGCCTACACAGTTTAAACTCTGGGGCTTTATTACGTCCACCAGGGAAACCAGCGGCAGTGGGAGGCACACACAGTGAGGCAATGGAAAAGGACCTGAAGTAGACTGCAATGATAACAGATCAAGACAGGTGGTAACAAAGTGGCTCCAGCTGATTTGGTTAAACGCGCTTTTGACAGGGAAATGCGTGTTTTGAAACCTGAGCTGAAAGATTGCCTGTGTGCGTTTAAGCACATCAAAATGACATCTACACAGTCAGAGGATGCAGCGGAGGAAGGCGTCACAGATTTCCTTAGTGATTGATAAAAAAGCAATAAAATAACACGCTTTTTCACAAAATAAGCATTTATTTAGAGGATTTTGATGTAAATAAACTTCAGTAGAGCTTTTACATCCCACCAATGTGAGTGGTCACCATGACATGATTCAATGGCAGGTTGGACATGGCAAAGAAAGTGTTTGGCAACTGTTTTGCTTCACATCAGCTCTGGGATTGTCTATATTTAGCTCATATTCTCATTTAAAATGGTGCACTAACAGCAAACAACTATTGCTATATGTTTTAAACGTGGCTGGGGTCCTTATAGGATTTTTTTTTTTTTTTTTTTTATTAATTACATATGATCAAAAAGGTTTGTAAGTACAGGTGTAAAAATGTTGCCACTGTCCCTTTATAGTTCTCTCCTCCTGAGGGCTGGATCTCCTCCACTGCGAGCCTTCAACTTGAATTTCGTTATGGAAGAGAGGACAAAGTCGCAGGGAGCCAAATCTGACTTTTCGGTGAGCTGTGTGTAATTTGGAGTGAACGTTCTCCCTTTGACGCTTCAGGGTGCTACGGGAGAACTCGGCACTGAGGGGGTGATCCCCGGGGACAAATTCAGAAGTAGGTCAGAAAAATCAACAACCACTCTCCTGGCCTCAGTTCTCACCTACAGCGCCACCTTTGGGGCTTTAGACTATACTGAGTCATAGCTGAGATCCAGGGATGATCCTGGACATCCAAGCTGGGAGCGATGCATAGCAGCAGCACTGTGAGTGGTGTAAAGGTGCAGGTGACAGTGGGCACATTTAAATCTGGTTTTTATTAAATGGAGTCACAAAACTTTTTGATTACACCTCATCTGCTGCATTACAATTACCCAGGCGAAAGAAGTAAACAAACAAACAAATAAAAAACCACAATTAGGGCGCTCTTCTGGGATTCAAGGAATTTGAATATTACAACAACATAAGGAGAAATGTACCTTGATTTATTTGTGCATGTGTGTGTGCGTCAGTAGCAGTCCACTATGACCTCTTGCCCTGGTTGTTTGTTTGCATGAGTCTGAGGGGTGCTCGCAGTTAGTATGTCGTGCAGTAGTGAGAGGGGCGAGTTATGCACATGGTCACTGCTTCTAGTGAGGATCTCCAGCCTCTCGTCCAAACCCAGAGAGCCCAACGCTTCACACACGCTTACGCGCTCAAAATGACTCACAGCGCTCGCTCCTTCCTCGCTGTGGTCTTCAGAGCTTGTGGCATTGAGTCCATTTAAATCTCTCTCGGCACTAGCCTCAGTCCTTACACCCAGTATCTTTCTGATCTCTTGTGCCCAACCTGCTCCGGGCAGCTCACAGGACACTCTGGCAACCGTCGCCGTGGCAGCAGATACATCTGGGTCCCCTTGCGATGCTGGAAAAACTGTCACTCTGAGTGCTATCAGCAGTCTACAGGCCTTTAAAGCTACAGGCCTATCGCAGTCAACCAGACCGCTCAGCAATGCAGAGATGACTCCCTGCTCAACCACACTGTTCAACGCTTCGACTAAATCTGACTCCGCCTCCTGCGCGCGCGTCTCTCCGTGTGTGTGAAGTGTGTAGGCTCGGTCAGGCATCACAGCGTACGCGTGCGGTTGGGCCGGACGTGCGTCCGAGCCCTTCGTGTAACCCCTGCGGCCCAAAAAGGCTTTGTCCAGCAGCAGCTCCGCCAGCTCCAACGTGTGAACTTTGACCTCCCAGTCTAGATCGGCACTGCCTCGTGAGAGGACGGAGCGTACAGATTGCATGAGGAGAGAGCAGGAGGGGGAGGCAGGCGACGACGGGGGCGTGTGTGACGAATGTGAAGAGAACCAGGCGATGAAGAACTGTACAACAGCCCTCCTGGCAAACCCTTCTGTGTCCTGGGAGAGAATCTCAAGCAGCCGCATCACGATTTCAGTCTGGAGGTAAACGGGACATCGAGTTAGCGAAAACAGGCAAGTCGAAATCAAACTACAGATGAACAATTACTTCCAGCTTCTGTAGCTGGACAACATATATAAAGATCATTTAAATCTGATATCTGTTCTGAGGCCCACTATCTCTATCTTGAGTGTTGTTGTTATTACACTATTGAACAGAAGCTGGAGGCGTCTACTATTAGGAAAGTCCACAGTTCGATCGCCGGCTCATCTGGTCCGCATGTCACAGTGTCTCGAAGCACAATAATAAACGCCAAATCCCACTTCATCAGTCTGCTCTGTTGCCTTCTCAGAATAACCCTTTTACTTCTACTAAAACACAGTGTGTTATTATTGCCACAAAAATACCTCCTTCCAGCTGAACAGTTGACTCAAACAAGTGCAGGTTCACACAGAACACATGTGACAGGTGTGAAAGAGTCTGGACAGACCACGGCAAAAATTATATAATTATTGTGGATGCAAGATCCTCTGTGAAAAGAACAGGACACCACTGGTGGACCTGCCAGTTCTGGTGTTTTCTTACTAATGCCTGTGCTAATCTGTGACCACAGGCCCCATTGAAGGACGCTGAGCACTTGTGCTTGGTCATAAAGCCTGCTGGAGAACACTTTGCAGGGCTCTTACTAAAAGGAACAGATACTGATAATGCCCTTGGGTTGATGCCCTTCTACAGCCCTGTCCAGCTCTCCTTCTGTAACAACCCATCTCCTCCACGCTCTTGAGACTGTGCTGCCAGACAAGACTTGTGTGGATGTGCAATCCTGGAGCAGACAGTCTACCTGTGCAACCAGAATGGACTGCAGGTACCTTCTCCTGTTGCCAGTGGTGATGAGAACACCAACCAAGAAGCAAAACTAGAAAAAAATCAGTTGGAGGGATGAGGAGAGAAGAATGATCTGTGACCACACTGTGTGATCTGTGAGGGACGTCTTCTTGTTGCCTCTTTAGTGCACATGTTGTCACTTTTATTTGCACCAAAGCAGGTGAAATAAACCAGTTACATTTGTTATACGAATACATGATACATACATGATATCGGTGTTAAGTTTCTAATATTTGCTGTTCTTGAGTATTCGCATGTGTCTTAATCTCCCTGTCACGCATGCATGTTCATCTACACATTCGTCCTATTTCGACAGGTTTACCTTTACTTCTTCTCACCTGCTCCTGTGTGGGCGCTGCCCCCTCCTGCCAGCTGTGCGTCACTGTCTGTGCCAGCGCTTTGATCGCGCTGGCTCTCACATAACTCTCTGGATCCTGCAGAGCCTCCCTGAGGAGAGGAGTGGTACAGCAGCAGCCGCCCAGCAGGGCCTCGGAGGCATCGCACGCCTGATCAGCTGACGCCTGGCAGACACGCATCCCTCCCAGGTGTCCCAGAAACTCCATCGTTGAGTCTCTTACCTCCCAGCGCATGTCACACGCACGCTTCTTCACCACCTGAACGAGATCTAACACAAACAATATGATTTGTTGTGTCTATCTATTGCACAGGATTTATGAGCTGCATGGAAGATGCTAATGCTCTGATTTACCATGTCTGAGCTGGTCTGTTATAAAGGAGATGTCTGTGCAAACACTCATCCACTTTACCAAGGCTTGGTAGGACTTATGCAGCACCTGAAAAACAAAGACGCAGTAATCTTTACACAGTAATCGAGGCAAAATCATGATGTTCAGTCCAAAAAGACATTTTTATTCCCCTCCACCTGTCTTTTCAAATCTTGAACCTTTCCCTATCTCATTAGTTCTTGCCCATTCAAAAATAAAAGGCAGAAACTTGTGCTTTTTACATGGCTCTATTAACTTTGACCTTTGTAAAAACAGGTTGAGATACTCAGGCTACTGACACCATCTGCTGGATGGTTTGGGCCTCTTAGTTCCAAATAATGAAAGAAGTGACAGTCCTACAACATACAGTGATACTTTAAGACAACAGTGTGTTACGGCCACAGTTTGGGGAAAGATATTCCCTGCTATAACAGGCGACGGGAACTTGCTTTGTGCACTATGGAAAAACTTGCACAAACTCCAACTTTAACCACATACGTCTCCTTTACAATGAGCTAGAAATCAAACTCTAAGCTAGATCTTACACAGGTCAGAATATTGACCCTAACCAGCGTAATGGGATGAGAGCCAGGGTACATCCATACCAGAGCAAACACAGAGAAACAGACTCACATTTTAATTCACACCTACAGCCAGTTTAGGTGTGAATTAAAGCAGCTGTTTACTAGCTGTACAAATCTCCGATAGCTGTGATCATCTTACATCTGTCAACAAAAACACACACAAACTTACAGTGGGATCAGAATCAGGATTGTCCAGATAGTGTATCAGAAGTGTGAACACGTCAGTCAGCTTGCCGTTCACTCCTGAAACACAAACAGAAACATAAAGTAATTCAGCGTGTTCCTTTAAAATCTGTTTTTCCATATACGCCATATACTACTTTTGTTTTGTAGAAGTATCTTACAGAATTAAAAAAAACTCATCACTGTACTTTTAATACATACACTGAAGGTCTTTATATCCTCCATTAAGAGACTTGTTAGTTTTCAGTATTCCCTTTTAGGTTCATTCATGTAATCTGGATTCTAACTCTAATGACAGCTTTACCTGGGCTGTTACTGAGAGCTGTCAGAGCCTCTAGAGCACATTTCTGAACCTTCCCACTGCCAATGACATTCCTGAAAACTTCGCTACAGCCAGTGGACGAGGCGGACGAGTCGCCGCTGCAGAACCTCAGTAATGACAGAATTCCAGCGACAATTAAATCCGGAGTGCAGGGGAGGCAGTCAGGATCCTGAGGGAGAGAGGCAGATTATGAGTCTTTCCATGCGTTAGAAAAAAAGCTAACACTTTATAACACGGCCTGCGACTAAGGGCGTGTTACTTCTATCATTCAGATTTTATCAGAAATTACGATGTAATTATGTTTACATACATCTACTTAATGGTAGGTACACAAGTGAGGGGTTTTTTTATAGGAAAAAATTATTATTATACCTGTTATCCCCTTATTCTAGTGTGCCTGCCCGTAAGTGTGTGTATGTAAATATAATTACATTGTAATTACAAATAAAATACCCTAAAAAGTCTATTTTATTATAGAGGAATTGCGCGCTTAGTCGTTGGCCGTGTTATAAAGTGTTAACCGAAAAAGATCCAATATTTTCTTTGCCACTCTCTCCTGTCCTTACACTCACCATGTGTGCGATCTGAGGTGTGTTTGTTAGACACACACTGATCACGGAGATACAGGAGCTTTTACTCTTCAGCTGCTCAGTCATGGCAAACCGATGCTCGTCTCCTGCAGGCCCAGATCTCATGTTACTCCAAAACATAAATGCAAGATAACACACATTTTTCTCAAGAGTGTACATCTTTGTGCGTCACCTGCAGTGTTTGTGCCTAGTAGGTTCTGGCCAGATATGATGTCGAGGGGTAGCAGCAGTAATCTCACAGACTGGGCTGTGTGGACATGGTCACTGCACATAAACCCAGAAGAAGAGGAAGAAAATTTTGTAGACAAATACTCGGAATGACAAATCCCAATCGGTTTTTTTTAACAGAAAACCTAACCTCTACAGACTTTTGTGTACAGAGTTTGTGTTGGCTGAACAAGCTGTGCTTACTGATGGGCGCCGCGGAGAAAAGCAGCTGCAGCACGGACGAGGTCAGCAGGTTTCCTGACATTCAACATGAATGTTAAAAGACGGGTGATGCGTTGGTCTGGGAGGCGGCTGCAGAAGCAAGCACAACAAGAGTCTAGAAACTAAACCAGAAAGAGGCTGAACAGCAGCACAGTCACTAATGTATACTTAAAAACAAACACTAGGTAAATGCTGTGGATGATGGCTGACCGTTACACTGCCATGCTGTATTGCATAGATCAACAGAACAAAGCCATCGATGCTTTATCTATTAGCAGATTTGCATATTCAGCCAGGAAGCTCCACTTTCCTCACCTTCCTCTTAAAGTCACTACTTAAAATCTGAACAATCTGTAGTAGAGAAAAAAGGGACAGTCAACTCTATAAAGCAACACTCTACTGTATTTTTTGAGAGGTTTACCTGCATGCAGCTAGAATGACATCCATCAGAGGCAGTGTTAGTTCACTGCAATCTGCTGCCACCATTTCCTCCAGAGAAGCTGTGACTGTCTGAAGCAGCTTGTCCCGCAGAGGAGGCTTGGTCTGGCTCAGGAGCAGGGCCAGCAGTCTGAGGGTCTGCTGACACTGATGAACCTGTGTGCTTCCCTTGGGAACCCCCAGCGCCCTCTTGAGGTACTCTGAGATTGCAACGACAACAGCGGTGCAATCTTGGTTTATTTCCATGGGCTCGGCTGGGTTTTCTATAACTGCCTTGGACGCGCGTGTGTTCTGCTCATCTTCCTTCTCATCGGTGCCATTACATCCTACAGATGATACAGGCTGACAGAAGAGCAGGACGTGGGCGAGCATTTGATTGGCAGCTGAGGCAACAAATAGGCTTGTGTCTGTCTGGAGTTGCAGAAGTGGCTCAATGAAATCTAAAAAAAAAAAACCCAAAACATAATACATGTATATGAGGATGTGCCAGAATTACAACAATATAATACCTATAGCACTATGGCAGCTGGGAATGATCCAGCCCCCAGTCACCCTGAATTGGATAAGCAAGAGCAAACGAATGAAAGGATGAATAGAAATAAAATATTATCCTTAATACTAATGATCCTCCTCTCATGAATCGATGCACAAAACTCACCTGCTTGTAAAAAGAAGCTACGACCATTTGGATGCTGCAGTGTGGCCCTTAAGCCCTGGATCCAGCCAATCCGTATGCAAGGATCCTCCCAGAGCCCTAATTCCTGCCAGTGCCGACAGCTAAAGACAAGATCCAGAACTAAGGACTCCTGCAAGAGAGAGAGGCAGGCACAATCATAGGCCAGGCGAGTATTGGAATATTTAGTTACAGTTTACTAAATGCACCAGGCGTCATAAGCTCTACCTTTAGAACTCTGAAGCCATCCTCGGCAACAGCCAATAAGCCAATGAGTCTGAGAGTAAAGGCGAGGACACCCGGGGCTGAAGCCGTGTCGTGAATCACAGCAGATGTGAACTCAAGCAGACACGGACAGGCCTCCAGCAGAGAGTCCCCTTCAAAGAGTGAGGGAAAAGAAAAACAATGATACAGATTTACAATCCATCCATGTGTAATACACGTCACAGGGTTGCTTTTTTATGTGCATCATAAAGAGAAATGATAAAGGTAGAAAAGACACGAAAAAGAAACATTTTAAATGTATCTTTATTAATGCGATATAACATATATAAATAAGTATCTTGGAGTTTTTGGATCTTTTACAATATGTAAATGTTATGTGCAAATATCGGTGATATAATCTGAGTAACAATCACCTACAAATACAGTGATTTGCTGCACGGTATTAGGTTTAGATCAGGGCTCTGGAGAGTGTTCTTCAAAACACACCTTTCAGCTTTTCATGTATTTTGAAAGTGGTTTTTTGGGGGGGAGAATGTAAATGTGCTTGTCTCCGTCGAACTTCAGCTTCTGTCGTTTAAATATAGTATAGACTATAAATCAAGCAGAAGTGACAGTCAACACAAAAAAGTCAGTCAACACATGTTTGTTTCATTTCCAAAATATTTGTTATTTAACCCAAGTCAGAGGGTTACATACTGAACTTAGATGATAGAAATAAAGTATCGATCCGATGGTATCGATACTATTAATAATATAATATTTGAATCGATTCTCCAATTAGAAAGATAGTGGGAGAGGAAGAAGAATTAAGACACTATCCTGTTAGGGACAGTACTACTAACCAGCCTCGGTGAGCGCTGTGAACCAGTCCAGCAGTTTCTCCAGAATGGTGTCATCGGGCAGCGAGCTCCCTGAGGCCGCCAGCACCTCACAGACCCGGGGCAGCAGTGACACACACTCTCTGTCCATGGTGCTAAGGCGTGCGTGTTAATCAGCCGCCGTTGCTAGCTTAGGACTTTACAGCTATGAGTTATATAAAGTCTACACATTCTCTAACGACTCATGTGGATGTAAATGTGACCTCTAGCTAAATTATGCAGTACAGACCAAACTGAAGCAGCCACCTTAAACGGCCAAAGTCGTTGTTTTTTGTACTTTACTAAACGAACGCCTCGCGGGAAACAGTTTCGGATCCACCGGTGCGTCGTTTCCTTTTCCGTGCTTCTGGGCGGTTCTCACGCCGCTGCTCTCTTCGCTGATCTCTAAACATCACTGTGTGGGGGGGGGGGCAAATTACCACCAGTAGCTGTTGTACTTCCGGTCCCTATGCTTTACAGCTTTACTGCTTCTGCGCAGCCTTTCCACGCGCCTTTGAGCAGGTTCCGGTGTCGCGTTTCCGTCACGTCGTCCATTTTCACGTATCCGCACATGGTGGTGCACCGGCTGAGGATCGCCAGCCTTTTCGTTTTCAGGATTTTTGCTCTGCTGTAGACAAAAGTCCGTGTTGCAGTTCTGTTAAATGAAAGATACGGTGGATATGGTGGACGACCCCGAGTATGAAGAGGAGGAGCCTTCCTTCAGCGACCCGGAGGACTTCGTGGACGATGTCGACGACGACGGTAAGCAACCACAGGAAAAACGCCGGCTGTCTGGCCTGCTGTTAGCAGTTAGCTAAGAGTTCAATGGTGGGGATGTTTTAGATGCTACAAAGCTAGCTAGCTTGCCTCTCTGCTCACCGGCACGTAGTAATAGTGAAAAAAGTGAACAGTGAATATGAGCTGGATGCTTAAGCGTAATTACCAGGAATACAACAGCGACACCACCCTTTTTCTCCACAAAACTCCAACATAACGTTATCACAGTGTACTTAACACCCGTTACAGCCTCACCCAGACCCCACACAGCCACTCACCGGGGCCTGTGCGTTGCGATCTGAAAAACCGAAACAGGATTTTAGCTAGTAAAACCGTTATGAAACATTATTTTCTCTGTGCTGTTTGCTTGTGTAAAGTAGTTTAAATGGGGCAGCTGGTTGTAGCTCAATTGTAATACTAACCCAGGTCTGAGGGGCGTTTGCTCCATAGAGCTTTTCAATTGTGCAAGTTTTGCAGTTGTGGTAAAATGACTCATCAGATACACGTGTTTTGTACTAAGTAGTCACAATATAATTATTTATGTATATTAGAAACTTAGGGGTAAATTTACAACAAAATAAGTACCATTTAATATTAATTTGCAAGCATAATTTAAACAAAGACACAAATGAAATCGCTCCTATGAAGCTAAACATGTCAGCATAGCGGTTCTTTATCCTCATCAAAATTATGTATATTAAGTGTAAAGGAGATGTACTATTGAATCAACTTTATTACAATGTAATTATATTTTGTCTACTTTTAAACCATGAAGCTTAAACCTATACATCTCTAAAGAAAATGTAAACAAAAGAATTGTGTGTATTTCAGCGATGCAGTCTTCTCTTCCAGTAACTGAAGTGGTGGCTATAAAGTTTAGATTGGTTCATGTATATGAAAAGAAGGTCATCATTAAAATGAGATAAGAACCCCAACCCCACAAAGTCCTATCAGCTTGTTCATCACCCTGACCCTCCTCCTTCACTTTTCAGAGCTTCTTGATGACATCCTGAGGGAGAAACCCCAGGAGGCAGACGGCATAGACTCGGTGGTGGTGGTGGACAACGTCCCTCAGGTCGGCCCGGAGCGTTTGGAAAAACTCAAGAACGTCATACACAAGATCTTCTCCAAGTTTGGCAAGATCACGACCGAGTTTTACCCAGAGGCCGATGGCATGACCAAAGGGTATGACCGCAGATGTTTTCTTCTATGTTCTTTTGTGCATCTGTTTTGATTCAAGGCGGATTTCCGGATTTGAAGCGGAGGGTTTTTGTTTTTTTAGTTATTGTTTTTTCTCCTCGTTACAGTTACATCTTCTTGGAGTATGCTTCTCCTACTCAAGCCCTCGAAGCAGTCAAGAACGCAGATGGATACAAACTCGACAAGCAACACACGTTTAGGGTCAACCTCTTCACTGACTTTGACAAGTGAGTATGCAGTGCCACCCAGTAAATGCATTGTGCAGGTATTGCTTGCAGACTTGGGATACAAGTAAATAAACGCCCCTTTGTTTTTGTCAGATATATGAACATCAGCGATGAATGGGAAGCTCCAGCAAAGCAGCCTTTCAAAGACTTTGTAAGTGTTACCTTATCATTTCAGTCATAATGTAATTAATCAGTTTATAACACCTAGAATTAGTTTGGCAAAAATAGCTTCATCTCAGCACTCTGATTATTAAGTTGACCTTCATAAATCAACAGGACAGTCCCTATCCGGAAGTCCTGCAAGCGCCAATAACTTTGTCTGTGTTTTCAGGGGAATATGCGCCATTGGATCGAGGACGCAGATTGCCGTGACCAGTACAGTGTGATCTATGAAGCTGGAGAGAGGACTGCCATTTTCTCCAACGACGCTAAAGAGCCAATCACAGTTGAAGAGAGAGCAGTGAGTTTTTAATTACGCACACAGAGTTGGTGGGAAATGCAGGGCTTGTATCAAACATGAACATAGTCACTGGTTTGGAGAGTTCTGATGTTTTCCCTGCTTTGATGCAGCGCTGGACAGAGACGTACGTCCGATGGTCTCCTAAAGGTACCTACCTGGCTACGTTCCACCAGCGGGGAATTGCACTGTGGGGCGGCGAGAAGTTCAAACAGATTCAGAGGTTCAGCCATCAGGGCGTGTCCCTCATCGACTTCTCACCATGTGAAAGGTAATCAAAAGTCGACTTTTTAATCCAAAGAAGCACAGAAGAGTACACAGAGTATCCTGTTCTGGTATTTATTCATTAGTGATTTATTTATTTCCTGTAAATAAGGCAACGTCACCTAAATCCTGTGGGTTTTTGCATCATGACCTGGGGACAGCAAAGGATGAATAATGTGCAGATAAAGCACTCTAAAGAGGTGCCGAGTTGGCCTGTGAGCCACTGTCTGAGCTTAACGTGTGGCTGTGCTGGCTTCCAGGTATGTGGTGACCTTTAGTCCACTGATGGACACCAAGGAGGACCCACAGGCCATCATCATCTGGGACATTCTGACCGGACAGAAGAAGAGAGGCTTCCACTGCGAGAGTTCTGCACATTGGCCTATTTTTAAGTCAGTATTATGCTTTCTTTCTTTTAAATCTAATTTAAATCAAACCTGCTGCTCCTTGCGGAGTTTGGATTTGTCTTCTAATTTTACATGTTTGTTGTCAGATGGAGCCATGATGGGAAGTTCTTTGCAAGGATGACACCAGACACACTGAGTATCTATGAAACTCCGGTAAGTACGCCTAAAAAAACAGTCTAGATGCATTTAAATGAAATGTGCAAGTGTTATTAAAGCTTTATGTTTTGTTTCCTTTGTAGTCTATGGGCTTACTGGACAAGAAGAGTCTCAAGATTACTGGGATAAAGTAAGAGTCCTTCATACTCCCATGCTTTAAAATGGGACCACATTTTGTATAGAGATATTAATGTGTGCGCATCTTCAGGGACTTTTCGTGGTCTCCTGGTGACAACATCATAGCATTCTGGGTACCCGAGGACAAAGACATCCCAGCCAGGGTGACTCTGATGCAGATGCCCTCCCGTCAGGAGATCCGCGTTCGCAATCTCTTCAATGTCGTCGACTGCAAACTGCACTGGCAGAGAAACGGGGATTATCTGTGTGTGAAAGTGGACAGGACTCCCAAAGGAACACAGGTACTCATAGAAAGAGGGCAAACAGCTTATATGTCACAGATTTTTTTTTAAAAACAAGAAATAATAAGTTCACTTTTTTTTTCCTTCTCAGGGTGTTGTTACCAACTTTGAAATCTTCCGCATGAGAGAGAAGCAGGTTCCTGTCGATGTGGTGGAGATGAAGGGTAAGACGTGTATTTGCACAAAGACAGAAATGAGCTGCTATTAATTCTAATTTCCACAGAAAGGAAACTAATCTGTTTCCCCTCGTGTTGTCCTTCTAGAAAGCATCATAGCGTTTGCATGGGAGCCCAATGGCAGCAAGTTTGCTGTCCTCCACGGCGAGTCGCCAAGAATCAACGCCTCCTTTTATCATGTCAAAAACAACGGCAAGATCGAGCTCATAAGTGAGTAGAAGGCCAGGCATGCAATGTTATGGCTTCTAATGTGTCCACTAAACTGACTGTGACACTTTTCCTTTCACAGAGATGTTTGACAAGCAGCAGGCCAACAGCATCTTCTGGAGCCCCCAGGGACAGTTTATGGTGCTGGCTGGGCTCAGGAGGTAAGTTTTATCTGAGGGTGTGTGTGTGAGATGAATATAAGAAGCCACTGATGACAAACTAAACATTTTTTCTGACACCTCGTATGAGAGCTAAGCTCCTGATTCTAACACTAATCTGAGGCTTGTTTGTTTAATATCTGCAGAGATGAATGTCTTTGTACATGGATATAACCGCTTTGCCTCTCCTTTGCAGTATGAACGGAGCTCTCGCCTTTGTAGACACGTCAGACTGCACCATGATGAACATAGCAGAGCATTACATGGCCTCTGATGTGGAGTGGGATCCAACGGGTCGCTACGTTGTCACCTCCGTCTCGTGGTGGAGCCACAAGGTGCGTACCGCTCCACAGGCCTCGCCAGTCCTTTGCAGATGAGAGAAATTGCAATCTGATCTTTTCCTGTCATCCATTCACTTCATTTTTCTCCACCTTCACGTGTGTGCTAGGTGGACAATGCGTACTGGCTGTGGACGTTCCAGGGCCGACTCCTCCAGAAGAACAACAAGGATCGATTCTGTCAGCTGCTCTGGAGACCCAGACCTCCAACCCTGCTCAGCATAGAACAGATAAAGGTAGAGTTTCTTCTGTATACTGTGTGTGTGTGTTGTTGAGTGTGTAGAGCCCGTGACGACAAAAATAATTTTTCTGACACCTCGTATGAGAGCTGCACCGTGGCTCCTGATTCTAGCTCTGATCTGAGGCTCCCAGCTACACCACCCTATACATGTGTCCACCACGTACTGTAATGATGCGTTTATGATTGTGAAGCCATCTGTCACCGTTAACATGCTGTCATATACACTCATCTGTCCTCTTGCAGATGATCAAAAAGGATCTGAAGAAATACTCAAAGATCTTCGAGCAGAAGGATCGTCTGAGCCAGTCCAAGGCTTCTAAGGTTTGACCTGTTCATATTTATATGTTAACTTATATTTGAGAGAGTTTGTTGGAAATGCTTTCCCCAATTTTTCATGTGCTGTCCCCCACCTCTTCCATCAGCACTGGATAGGCTCCTTTTTTTTTGGCCTGTGAATTTGCGAGTTAATCATCTCCTGTGTCTCTATAAAGAAATTTGCTAACTTTTATATTGACTCTATAGTATAATTTACTGAGGCTGCTAACACTTTACATGCTTTAATGGTAATACAAGCTACGTGTTCACACTGAAATGTAAGCTTTGTGAGTTATGATGCTGAACTCTGCTCTATTTGAGTAGGAGCTGGTGGACAAGCGCAGGGCAATGATGGAGGACTACCGACGGTACCGGGAGGAGGCGCTGAAGATTTATCAAGAACAGAAGAGCATTCGCCTCGAGCTCAGAGGAGGTGGGACCTCTCACTTTTATCTCACTCACTGTTAAAGGTCACTCACCTTTGAGGCTTTTTTTTTTAAGAGTGCTGACATTTTTGTGTGTCACATAGGAGTGGACACAGATGAGCTGGACAGCAATGTGGACGACTGGGAGGAGGAGACCATTGAGTTTTTTATCAACGAAGAAATCATTCCCATTGGAGATCTGTAGTCCCCTACGCAGGTAACATACTGCACAGGTTGTTGCGTAGTCTGGTGTCAGCTATTTGTCCTGCAGCCTTTGATTTCACTGTGGAGATGTGTTAATATTTTAAACATCCAGCTATAAAATTTTACGTCAGTCAACATAATGCGGCTGCATATAAATTAGGGAATCCATGTTGTCTTCAGTTTTAATCTGAAGTGGCGAACAGAAAAATTAGTGCCATTCCCGCATGCTCATACAATCATCAGCATCATCATCACCCCTCCTTTTCTTCACAGTCTCACTCTGCAATTCCGCTGTTGTCTTCCCCTTCAGTCCATCCGTTTTTGTGTGGAAGGAGGAGAGAGGAGCTACGTCATTGATTGGAGAAGGACGACGACCACGCTGTGAATCTTGGGGCTTCGTCTCGGGCCGCAACGTTCAACTCATCATCAAAGTGCGCCTTACGGATCAGCAGCTTCACCGAGAGACCAAAGAGAATACTTTGTATTGCCTATTTTCTCTTTGTCTCTCAGCATCATCTTCCCCATTTTTTTTTCCTCTGTGGACTTTGATATTTAGCAAAACTGCCTCCTACTCTGCTCATTAGTTGGAGTCTCAGTGTCTAATCTCAAACTCCATCCTGTGTTGGACCTTCCTCAACCCCCCCTTGGGGATTTTTTTTGAACTAGCCTCACCATGCTAGTCTGTTGTTACAGGGCAGCACAGAGTGCCATACCAGTCAGGGGTGGAGGTGTTGTGAATAAACAAGTAGCCTTGTTAATAAACGTGCTGATGTGGCGCTATAGTGGCCTGTATCCTCCTCCTTTCAGACTAGGCTTTCACACAGGGAGGGGGTGCGCAGTGGGAAAACCTTTAAATAAACAAACAGAATACCACCTGACTCTGTCTCACTGTTTGGTTATTATTAGAGTGAGTCCACTGAAATACAAATTGGTCACATGATCACAGTTATTAGGCTTGATATCAGAAAGCTAACTGAAAATTAACCTGCATCAGTTTGGAGCAGTGTTTACTCATTAAATATGCTAAAGCTGCTGCTGACTTGATAATTCAAAGATGTAATTAGCTGTTGTTATTCACTGATGTCTGATAAAATACTGCGTACCCGGATCAAACTGATTAGGGTATGTCTATTATTGGTAATCTGGATTATTGATAAAGATGTTGAGATTAAAATTGTAATTGTTGATTATATTTCTAGATCTGATTCTTTGCTGTTTCACCTTATGATTCCTGAGGGGAGGGGAGGGGAGGGGAGGGGGCGGGGTATAGGCCAGCTCAGTTTCTCTTGTCATCAAATCACATCAGGACATTAAAGCTATCCTTTATTTACATCCAGCACCCTATAGGAGATATTCTGCTTCAGACACATGTACAGCAGAAGTACTGTGGTTTAGATGAAGATGCTTCCTGAGTAATTAAGGCAGAACGGGTCACAATCACCCACTAGCTGTGAATATTACACACGCTAATTTCACATCAGTGCAGGTTTTGTACTGGTGAGATGACTAATTAATGTCCAAACCTGCTGCACTGGTCATTTAAACCGTAACATGCACCTCCAGAGAGTCTTGTCTAAAATAAGTGATGTTTGGGTGTGCATGTGAAGTCCACTGTAAGGAAAACACACCAATCCTGATCACGGAAAGGGCTGGTTCTCAGCTGGAACAAGTTCCTTAAACTGGGCCAAATGTGACAGCTACAGATGTAGAAAAGTGTCAAGATCTCTGTTGTTTGTAGGGGGAAAAAAATTCATCTCATAAACAGATGACTTCAACCTCAAGCGTGGCAGCTAAATGCAGAGCTGTGTTTGAGCCTAAACTCAGACATGTCATCTAGCTGCCACTGCATTTGCCTTTCAAAGCCATAAATTGCAGTGAAATTGTGCCCCTTTCTGCTCAAATGATTTTAATATTCCCACATTTCGCTGTACTTCAAATATTTGTAAGCTAAGGTCACTTGCTGTTTTGTATCTGCTGTTTGGGTTTCGTGGCTCTGAAGTATTTGCACTGACCAAAATCATGGGTTTTCTGTCTTCCCGTTCCTGAAGATAGCTGGTCTGTCATTAAGGTGAAATTCTAGCCTTGGCTTTTTCCACAGATTTAAAGTCATCCTTACCTTCACCCCAAGTCCATATGATTTGCTTGCAAAAAGTAAAACAAAGTAGGCCATAATTTCTATGATAAAACATTAAATAGTCCAAATGTGCTCGTTAGGAAGCCCATAAATACAGTAGTTTTGTCTTCTCATGTTCAACACTTGCGTCATTGTTATTGTGAAAAACCCTTTCAGACCTCAACATACGGCTGACGTCCTAGCACCATTTAGGTTCATTAGTCTGCATGGCTAATTCCCAATGGGAGCGGGAGGCCCCTGTTCATCCACAATATAGACTCTATGCTGCACAGATCTCATTAACCTCCCAAATATCTGCACATCCTTATAAACACTTTCACTGTGGTGCTTTTCACTGTGAATGAGTCTTATTATCAAAGATGTGATCTACCAGTTAGGCATGTCGCCAAATGTTCCACAAACCATCTGAAGAAATGTGGATTAACCGCAGTCATAAATCAGTTTTGTATCTGCAAATTAAACGCTTAAAGTGTGCATGTTTGAACTGGATAATTGTGGGTGAAATTTTGCACTCTTTCAAATAACTGACTAACAAATACATGAATAAATAATTTATGCAGACGATGTGCTCTTTATTATTGAGGAGGTCCTGTTTAAACAACACTTGTAAAAAAAAAAAGAGAGAAATTTTACTGAGAAAAATCAAGATTTTTTTTTTGAATTTTTAAAACTTTTTGACTCTAAGGAAATTGTCATATTATTATAAAACGAGGTCAAATTTGGACTCACTGATAAAAAAAACATCATAGTTTAACATATGAAAGTTGGCTTTTTATTCAAACAAAGTATTAGCTACTGCATCTTCAAATAGAAGTCAAATTTAATGACATACTGAATAAAAACTTTGACACTAAGTCCCAGTTATGGTTTCCTGAATTAAAAAAAAACATAAGATACAACATAAGATAGAATGTCGACTTCCTGTCTCATAGTTCTTGTTATTTTGTGAATGGTGAAGACTGTTTTGTATGACATTTTTATTTTTCTATGCTTCACCTATCTCACCAGCTGTTCATCTGATCCACTGCAGACTTGGTAGATCTGCCACCTAAACCTAATAACTGCTTTTGCCATCTTTGGCAGCAAGAACTGCAATCAAGTGTTTGCAGTAGCTGACGATGAGTCTTTCACATCACTGTGGAGGAATTTAGGCCCACAGAACTGTTTTAATTCAGCCTAATAGGAGGGTTTTCCAGCATGAACGGCCTGCTAATGGTCATACTAGAACACCCCAATTGAATTAGAGTCCAGACCAGACCACTCCAAAACCTTAATTTTGTTTTTCCTGAGCCATTCATAGGTGGACTTGCTGTAGTGTGTTGGATCATTGTCCTGCTGTATAACCCAAGGGTGCTTCAGCTTCAGGGCATGAACTGATGGTGAGACATTCTCCTTCATGATTTTCTGGTAGAGAGCAGAATTCATGTTTCCATCAATTACAGCAAGTTTTCCACATCCTGAAGCAGCAAAGCAGCCCCAGACCACCAACTTGTTTGACTGTTGCAATGATGTTCTTTTTATGAAATGCTGTGTTAGTTTCAGCGTTTGTCTCATTAGTGCAGTGTTTTTTTTACCTTGATCTCTCCCATGGATGCCATTTTTGCCCAGTCTCTTTCTGTCTCTTACTGATTGATGTCATTGACTTTGTTTCTCAGCTATGTCTTTAGATTGTGACATGAAGTGTTTCTTCTTGAGCTCTCTGAGCTGTACTTTACCTTGTCAGACAGGTTCTGTTTAGGTAGGATGTCTTGATTCAACAGGCCTGGCAGTTATCAGGCGTGGGTGTGGCTAGTGAAACTAAAATTGGGGGTATGAGTTTGCTGGAATAGCAATTACTTTTCACATACAGACCAGGGGTATTTATATAGGTTTATTTTTTTCCCATAGTAAAACTAAATAATACAAAAATATAAATACTTAATTTACAGCACTGTAGCTGAATAAGAAAAAACCAAATCGTTATGCTTTTCAAATGTAATTTTCCTTATATCTGTCCTCTTTTCAAAACAGTGACTTTATTATTGTCTGCATGTGAAGCACTTAGAGGATAAGAGTAAACTGTAGCTACGAAAACACGGGTTATGCTCTCCCCATACGGGCTCTGCACCAGCAGAGATTTATAATTATTTGAGTTTTTCCCTGGAAGTCCCAAGACCTCAGTGTGGGAAGATAAAAATAAAATGCTTGGCGTGCGTGGCTGGATTCCGAAAACAAAAATCTATTTTCCAAATCTCGCGAGACTTTCCTTATTATAGGGCTCATTCCGTCGTCGCTGCTGCTCTGTCTCGCCCTACCTTCCGCCCGCTCGGTCACATCACCGGGGGAGCCGGAGAGAGAGAGAGAGACGGAGAGAGAGAGAGAGACGGAGAGAGAGAGAGAGAGAGAGAGAGAGAAGCGGACTGACTATGGAGCTCCTGTGCAGGGTGAGATGAAGGATTCGGGTCATGAGCCGTCTTTTTTTATTTATTTTTACCCTCGCAGACAGATTAATGTTCAGACCGGCTTAAATTGCTGCCGTGATGCTCCCTGAGTGAGAGAGAGCCGTGAAAGAAACAAAAGGAGGCTTTCCTGCACCTCAGAGCCTGGGTATGATGAGCGGAGTGTGAGCGGATGAAAGTGCGGAGAGAAAGAGGTGCAGTCCTTCTGTGGTCGGCTGCTGCGGGGAAGGAGAAGCTGGAAGAGTCCCTCAGAGGAGGGACTGTCCGGTGCGGCCGCAGAAAGGGCGCATTGTAACCTCTGTAGGTTACTCTGTAAACTGAGACTGTTTCCGTCCGACGGCCGGGAGGAGGTCACGGTGAGTCTGCTGCTAAACGAGGAAAATATTAACTGAGATAATAAAGCCTGGTAAGCTGCTTTCAGTGAGAAATGGTTAAGATATTCTAAGGGAAGTAGGGCGAAGGGGCCTGCAGCTTGTCACTGAACATTTGAAGTTTTCACCGGGATCTCTTCTTTTGATCTCTGCGCGTGCGGTTGCGCGCGCGTGCGCTTGTGTGTAGCGCGTGGCAAGACTGAAGAGACTGTGTGGATGTTTGATTTTTCCAGACAGGCTCCTCTTGTCTTCGCGGAGTTTAAATTTAAACCCAAGAGAGGAAAAACACAACTTTCTCTGGACGATGTTCTGCTTCTTGCCATGTCTGATTTTTTTCTTCTTCTGGTTTTAAGAGGCACCATCATTCTTTCCACTATAGCAGATGTTTTTTATAGGACAGAAATTCAGGGATGTGAACCCTTAAGCAGCCTCTGGTCTGAAGCTGCTTCATCCGCATAACCATTTGTTCACATCTCCCTGTGACAGCTGGGCGCCCCGGGGTGGAGCCTGAGGTTCCCACGGCCTCTGGTTGACATGGCACAGATCAGGAAGACAGCCTGGCCTATCATAAAGCCCGGCATCAAGTTAGTAAGATACTCTGGCAGCTGTTCTCTTTAAAATGGAAACAAATGCCATAGAGTACTGCGCACCACTGTGCACCATCCACCCACCCATTTTCTTCCCTTATCCAGTTTAGTGTCATTGGGTTAGGGTCGAGCCTCATCTGTTCACCACCACAGTGAATTTTAAATCAAACAGTCAGATAAAAGCACAGTCAAACTCTATATTTAAGTGAAAATAGTCTCAGGAAAACCACCACAGGGGCATGTTTAGCACTGTGTTGCTTCACATTCCTCTTTTTAACAGTGCTCTGTAAGCATTTGAGAGCTGAGGAGTACTTTTGACCACCCTAACCTGAATTCCAGCACGTCTCTCTGAAATCTGCGTTGGTGGTGTCTTCGCAGATGTGCAGGTTACCCACACTCCACATCTACTCTATTATGACTAAAATCATAATTACTAATGGACTTTTGTTACTGTGTTTCTTTGCTATTAATGGTTTTACTCTTTGGTGTGTGTAAATGGGATGGAAGAGGTGTAAAATGATTTTAATGGATTTTTTTTTTAAAAGTGGTGTTATTATAAAAAAAAAAAGTGCAGTATTTCAGTTTTTTTTAAAAAAATCTGGTGGTTTCATTGCTTCTGTTTTTTTTTTTTTTAATTTTCTTACAAACTTGAAAAATTTTAACCACAGTCTAAATGTACCTAGTAAGGCTGTAAATGAGAAGCCGAGGTTTAGTAATGTTTCCTGTTTTTTTTTTTCTTTCTTTTTTTTTTAAGTTGAATCTTTCAAACAGGAAGTATGTCCTTCCGTGAAAGGCGGCCACAATGGAGCTGAGATAAACTCTTCCTCTTTTCTCCACCAATTACGGCTCCTGCTGCAGTATAAACATGGGAACATGGCGTGGTCTCCGAGTGGCTTTCATCCTGGGATCTTTGTTTATGATCCTGCTTATCATTGTCTACTGGGATGATGTCGGGGGCTTTAGTCTTTACCCGCTGAAAGACCCCAAACACGAGGTGCTTCAGTCCGGATGCTGTGCCCCGACGACTAAGAGCCCGCCTCACACTACGCCCGCCAGCAGAGCCCACACGACTTCTTCCTTCATTGTTTCCACCACCGCTTCTAGTGCTTCATTTATCCCAAAGGAAGCAGCTCAGGAAGATACGGAGGAAGGGGAGGGGAAGCAAAAACATGAAAAGAGGAAGGAGGAAACAAGGGAGGATGCAGAGATGGAGATCTCTGCTTATGATAGGGAACAGGAGGCGAGGAAGAAGAGGATCAATGACGTGTGTTCAGGGAAGGAAGATGTGGAAGTCCCGGAAAGGACTCGGGCTTTTTCGCAGATCCCCAACAGGGAACTGGATCACCTGATAGTGGACGATACACACCAGATTATCTACTGCTACGTTCCCAAGGTACAGCTTCCTTAGTGTGTGATCATGTGGGGTGTGGTGTGCATATGGGTGGCGAGTCAGTGCACCGTGTGGGGAAAGTAACAAGAGGAGAAGCAGATGTTTAAATCACACTGCTTCATTGTTGTTCTTCTCCTTTTTTGTCCCCGTTGTCTTCTAAATGGTTTCCCTTTTCTTCCCTCTTCTCTGCCTTGCTGCTGATCTCTCTTTAGGTGGCGTGCACCAACTGGAAGAGAGTTATGGTGGTTCTGTCTCAGTCCCTGATCTCAACCTCCTCAGGAAAACCCTACACTGACCCAGAGGCTGTACCTGCTGACCTTGTACACAACTCCACGTTGCATCTAACATTTGCCAAGTATGACACACAAATATTGAACCTATAACAGGGTCAAATATTAGATCAGTTTTGGTGATGTGTTTGCACTATTATAATAACTCCTTACTTTTGTAAATATTTAATTTGGTGAAATGAAATCTGGTTTATCAGATTTTTAATGATGAGTAAAATCTCACATCTTGACCTCTGTATCTATTTTATGTACTCTGTGCCCTTTTTCAGGATGCACGGCAGAGTTTGTGATTTGGGTCCATTCTAATCCAAACTATAAACTGGTTTGCTGCTTTAGCTTCATCTTAGCTTGCCATTTATACCACCACCAGCTCATTTCTCTAAAAAGTATTATACATATCAGTTTCAGCTTTATAATAAGTTATATAATTTATAAGTACTCCTTCTTTCAAATCTAAGATTTTACTTATCAGGACATAAAAAAAAGATCTAGTCACTATCAGGCTCTAAAATTAATTAAACAGAATCTGAGCTGAACAACAACAGACGACCTATAACCCTGTATGATTATTTATTTGACAAAAACTTGATCAAAATTCAGATGCAGCATGGGAAAATCTGGCTGCACCCCATGATTCAGTAGGTCGTAAAACCAGTTTCAGCAGCAATAACTTGAAGTAATTATTTTCTATTTGACTTTATCAGTCTCGCACATCAATATGGAGGAATTTTGGCTTCTTTACAGAGTTGCTAAAGTTCATTGAGGTATGCAGGAATTCATTTATGCACAGCCAGGGTACAAAAGCCGATGCTCTGGATTGGTTCCCTTCCCCCTTTTCAATAAGCCAAAAGCACTGCTGTTTCAGAGTGAAAACTACATTAACTAAATTAAAAAGAAATTAACTGGATTCATAGTGTTAGGAGACTCCAAACTGTCCTAGAATTACTATCTGTCAGCCACTCGCCTGATCATTGGTGTCAGAATTTCTTCTTTCAAGTTGTAGTACTGCAGCTGGATACCGGGGCTGCTGTCTGCCACATTTTGCAGAAACTTGCTGTGACGAAAAGTTACACGCAGAAGAAATCACACCCACAGTTTCCTGGCTTTGCGGTGATGGGCTGATAGAGAGGAGCGGACAACCACGCATGGAAAACATTCAGTCCTAATCTGAGCATCATTCACTGTATCCATCACAAGTTAGAACCTGTGGGTTGTGATGCTGTAGAAGATGTTACAGAGCCAAGTCACTTATTTATCAATAGCATCTCAAAAGTATGCTGCACGTCGGAGTAAATGAACAGAGGTCCCCGTCTAGAGATATGTAGATGTGAGTAAAAGCAAACTGTTGTCTGTTTGATATGAAGGGATCTACTGTATTAAAATTGTAAATTGCCGGCATTTTGTGTTGCTGTAATTTGGGCTTATTTCTTATTAAATGTTGAAGTTAAATGGCACTGCTAGCCAATGCGATTCTTTTGATTGGATCACCTGTGTCTTAAGAGCGAAACGCGAGACTGTTAATCCTCATAGTGTTTCTCATTTAAAAATATCTTACAATATTATTGTAAAAGCTGTGGATATATGTTTAAGTTCTGATCTTTTTGTTGTTGAATTACATAGTCATTCTATGAATCTTGTATTGAGAGCAGTAATAAATACCCTAACAGGTTTTAGAAGACCTGGGACTATTTAATTATTTTCTTGGTTCCATCTTGGCTCAGCCCCTAGTGCTGTTTTCACAAATCCAACTTTATGCACAGCTCTCTGAAGTTCTGACACAGCATTTCAGTCAGGTTGAAGTCTGGGCTTTGACTGGGTCATTGCAATGCTTGGATTATTTTCTTTTTCAACTATTCTGTTGTAGATTCTCTGCGGTGCCTGGGATCATTGACCTGTTGCATGATCCAATTTCAGATCCAGCGTCAGACAGCTGGCCTCACATTTGGTATTTCTTTGGTATACAGAGATTTTCATATGCAAACCTAAACTGTGCTGCCAGGTTCTTTTTAGTAAGAAGAGGCATTTTCCTGGTAACCCTTCCAAACTTACAAGACATACTTGTTCAGTCTTTTGCTGATTGCGCTCTCATGTTTACATATTTATACATTTAAAATTATATTTTCTTTCTAATTCTTGCTTCCTGAATTATATTTCAAAATCCACACTGCACAAACAGAGCTACTCCATTAGCATTCCTTAGCTGATCTCAGCCTGCTTCTTGTGATTTATTGCTATAATAGCAGAATGACCTTGGTGTCCTCAACAGTACCACTTTTTTCCTACTCTGAAATTGAGTTACTTATTCTAATAATTTTTGCACTCTAATGGTCTCGGCCTTAATCCTACCTCCGGGGAAGAGTCAATGATTTGAGAATAATTGAGATATTGGCATTTACTTTTTAATTAGTGAGCACCAGAAAGAGGAACGCCAAATGCTAAACAGGTGATGCTCACTATAAATACATCACTGTAGCTCTTCAGAACACTCTGCCTGCTTAGTTTCTTGGGAAAAATGTTGTTAAGTCATACATAAAATTGTCTTCTTAAGCCACACAAGGAAATCAAGACCACAGTTTTAAATAACCAAGTCCTCATGCAAAACATTCTGGAAGAGGAAAGCTGCACAGCCAAGCAAAACACATACTCCGAGATGAACGTCTGCCAGACAACTTTCTGAAATGTGAACGAGACTGAAGTGAAAGTATGTCAAGCATTAATAAGAAGAAAGATTCCCAAAAACCTGGAAGTAATTATATTCTCACTTTAAGTTATTTAAAAATGTGTTTCACAAACAAAATGTGTGAGTTGAACAAGTCGTTTATGAGTTGACGCTTGGAAGGCCGAGCGGAAAGGACAGGCGGGGCTTGGTGCTGCAGCACAGGCAGACCGCTCTGTAGCCCATTGAAGTCGAACATGTGTTTTCCTGTCTGCGTTGTTACACGAGACATATCCCCTTCCCCTTTGGATGTGATCTGGCTTTGTTCTTCATTCATCTTGTGACTCAGCCACAAATTATCTCTCACAGATGAGAATTCAGACATGCAGAGTTTGTGTATCCAACTCATATCTAACTATCACAACTTGAAAAGGAAGTAACCCCAGAACAGGATCTTTAACAGTGCTTTTTATGTGCGTTTCCAGATTTTGGCGCCGTTATGGTTCCCTGTCCCGCCACTTGATGGCACTGAAGCTCCAGCACTACACCAAGTTTCTGTTTGTACGCGATCCTTTTGTGCGTCTCATCTCTGCCTTCAGGAACAAGTTTGGAAGGTGTGTGTTTGCTGTGTGTGTCCAGCGGTTCAAGGAATGTGCTTCACTTTGGATTAAACAGTATGTCATGTCATTGACGAATCACTGAAGTGTGTGTATTTGTGTGTGTTTTAAGGCCCAACCAGGACTTCTACAGGCAGTTTGGTTCAGTTATGCTGCGTCGTTATGGTAATGTGTCTGGGGGTTTGCCAGAGACCGCGGCTGAGGCATTTAAGGCAGGAATCAAACCGACATTTCAGCAGTTTATCACATACCTGCTAGATCCAGAGACCGAGAAAGAGAGCATCTTCAACGAACACTGGCGGCAGGTGATTGCCTCACACAAACAAACGCATGCATTTTAACACGTGCAGGTTAAGGACAGATTTGATTCAAGTGGGAGCTTCATCACTTTTAACTCTTTCTCCTTGCATTGTTTATTAAAATCATTATTACTGTCTCTGTTAATTCTGTGCTACACATTGCACTTATAAATTTATATGTTCAGCGTCCTTTGACTCTAATATTTGTTTAGAGATATGCATAAAAGCAGTGGATATTTGTATATGTACCATTGGCCCCGAAAATTTAACAGATCTGCACCAGAATTTAATGGTTACACAGACGACAGCTTTGTAGTTTGTACAGTGCCTAACAAGTTTATTAGACCATCACCCACTGTAAGGCTTATTCCACAGCTACCATAAATTAACGGTACTGGTAATTACCAAAACCTTTTTATGTATTAGTTAATCCACCAGATTATATTTTTAATACTAAAATATAATTATAGTGTCATCCAATTTTTCAAACTTTCTGTTTAAAAAAAAACAGAGGGGAAAAAACAGTAAAGCACATTATTATTTTTTTATTAAGATGCCAAATAATTTATTTGAATTCCTGAACAGGAAAATCTGTTTTAGTGGTCGAATTTTACGCTTGATTAATTTCTGACTTCTCAGAGAAGTCCAGGTTGGCAGTTAAAATTTGAGTATAAAAACATGAATTCAGCTTGTTATTTGCCTAAAAATATTGCAATTTCTTAGTTTTAAACTAGTTTTTGGCAGATTTCTAAAATATTTGTGTTTCTTTCTGCTGACAGACAAATTGCAAATGATCTGACATATTGGGTATTGTTTCACTACCTGGTCATTAACAGGTGAAATAGCATAGCGTTATTCACATTTTATCAATTTAACATTTTCAAGTTTCTGAGTTTTGATGATTTTAATCATTTCAAGTATGAATGTTTCATATTTAAGGGTTTACGTGGACTTCCTTCACAACCTTTGAATGAATTTAGTCGTCAAAAGATGGACCATAGAGTTTGTACTAATGCAACGTGCATTAGTACAAACACAACAGTGCAACGTATTTGGACAAACTGTGCTGTCAGTAAAGGAAACTACACACTGGAACAGCTTAACAATGGCAATAAAGGAGCACTCCACATACCCCACTTTTCTTAAGGTGGACCACGCCTGTGACCAGTTTTAACTAATTTCTCTCTGATGTGTTATTTGTCTTTGTTTCTTTGTTTTGTAGTGTTTTATGTGACCTGCTCAGGGACAAGCACTAGGGTTGGCATATTGACATCTTATATTTCTGGTATTCTGATATCCATTAAAAATTCATTGTCTTTATAGAAGGGAAGAAAGAAAGAACAAGTCTGCTTTCAAGAAGCTTTTTCAAGTTATTTTAACCTGTTTCCCTATAATTGGTGATTTCTAGGCTTAACCTTGAGGTTTTTAGCACAATACCTGCATCGCAGTTATATGGCAGCCATATTAGAAATTCAGAATGAGAGATGAGATGAATCCAGGTGAGATATTCAGAATGAGAGGACAATAGCTACGGCACCAGGTAGTGAGTACAGGGCTGCCTAGATGATGTTGGGCTGTCACGCCACGCTCAGGAAGTCTGTTTGTGATCGTCTGGTCAGAGACATTCACACCAGTGGTCTAGCTCTGGCAGTGCTCATCCTGTTCGTCCTTGTTAAAAGCAGAAGATACCACTCCCACGTATGGGTTTAGGATCTTCTACGGCCCTGTCCAGCTGTCAGAGAGTAATTCCAGAAGACAGGCAATCTCCTCCATGGTTTGAGACGGTGTCATCCTGGAGGAGTTGGACTACCTGTGCAACCTCAATCAATATCCCAGATGTGTAAATGACTTAATGCTATACTCTGATTAAAAAGTGTTTCTTTGATTTTTTTTGTGTATTTTGGATGCATTGATGAGGAAGCCAGTGTATCCAAATCCATTTTAGTAATAAATACAAGAGTAGAGTTGTGTGTCCCCTTTTTTCATGAATGCCAGTATATGTGCACCTAGTGCAAACAGTCATTTAACAGAGGCAGATATGAAAGACAACGTCACAAACACGCACAAACCAATGCAGTTTTTAAATGATACTCCTGCTTTTGCTGTGTTTCAGGTCTACCGTCTGTGCCACCCATGCCAGGTGAAGTACGACTTTATCGGAAAGCTAGAAACCCTGGAAACAGATGCAGAGCACCTGTTGAAGCTTCTGAAGGTGGATCATCTGATACGGTTCCCCTCAGGGGCTCAAAACAAGACTGCAGCCAGCTGGGAAAGAGACTGGTTTGCACAGATTCCCATTTCGACACAGAGACGGTTGTACAAGCTGTATGAGCTGGACTTTGAGCTGTTTGGCTACCCCAAGCCTGACAGCGTGCTTCACCAGTAGACCATACCAAGCCAAAGGCCTGGGCGCTGCACTGTGTGTAGAGCCTACACCTTCCCTGCCTGCGCACAACGAGCACATGCCTTTAAAGACCAGTCTGTGATGCTGTGTGTTTAATTTGTTTTGTGCATACCTCAAATGACAAAAGTGCCTGTCTGTATTATTTTATTTTTGACATTATATCATATCCAAAGTGCACCAGCTTACAAGTTACTTTATCCCAGTCTGTGTTTCCTCGTGCAATGGCACTTTAAAGAGTATTTCGTAAATACTGTATTTTGTTAAGTCATGAGTGAAGGTCTTGGGCTGCATGTTAGCTCACATTTCTGAGGGGGAAGTATGCAGAAAAATAAAGAGTTTTTAAATTACTGTGTTCCTCTGTAGGTAATTTGTGTTTAAACGTTCTCAATTCAAAATTTGATTTTAATCTCTAATTACTTATCACTGGAAGTGCTACTAAGCTTGAGAAAACATCTATAAAGCCTCTGTCTGCTTTGGTTCTGGAGGCATTTTGTCAAGTCTTCAGATCTCAGGTTGAGGAATAAGTGCTTTGAAAACTAGGAGGAACTACCACTCATTTTTTAAAAGATCCATTAAAGCCATTTTTAAAAAATCTGTATGTGAGTGCTTCATGAAAGTGGAGTAATAAATCCCTGGTCTATTTATCTTTAAGTATACTATAGAGGAAGAACTTTGAATAAAATAAAACACATTAGTCCATCCATACTGCACAAAAGTCTCGATGCAACCCTCATTTCTTTATGTTTTTCTTCCAAAGAGCCAGACTTTCTTGTTAGTACTAGGTCTCCAGGCTTTCAGAGATGTTTTTGGGACATTGGCTGCTTTTTGACTCATTTTCAGTCCAGTCCTTGTACCTCGCCTTTTTGTTTGTTAAGCCACTTCACACTGATCTGTGAATCATTTGAGCATAAAGAATACACCTAACTCAAGCGATGAACCTGTCTTGTGTCTACACAAAATAGACAACTTTGCAAAGAACCAGTTTTAAATTGTACCTCTGGGCATATTGTTACTAACAAAAATAACAAAATAACAAAAATAACATTTTCCCCATTTCTTTAGTTGATTGTACAAAAATTCCAAAGTTCTATTTTTGACAGGCATAAAATAGAACTTTTGTACGAACAAGGTGATTCCCCATTTTTCCCCCTCAAACTTTGTGAAAACTGGACAAGTGGAAGTCAAAAGAAGAAAAACTATAAAGAGCAGATAAACTGTATCTGAAAGTCATGTATGTAAGAAATAGAAAAAAACAACAACACTAAAGACCTGACACAGGATGTGAGAAATCCCTTCAGTCATGAGTGAAGCCTCATCAGGTGTGGCTGACAAGAAGCCATACTTCATGAAGAGAAATACATAGAAAGGCTGAGATATGCTAAATTACACAAGAACTGGACTGAAAACACAGAACACAGAAATGTACAGTCAGATTTTGATCCACCATGTAATACCATCTGGAAAGGATCTGATTGGCAACAGCCTTATATTTCAGCGTGACAGTGATCACAAACACATCTGGCACAGCAGTAAAGCATACCTGAATAGAAAAACACAGTGGAACAGTATCAGTCATGGATTGATCTCCCCGGAGCCCGGACCTCAACATTACATTACCAGAGGACAGAGGGTAGCCAACACCCAAAGAAGAGCTTTGAATGTCCTTCAAGAAGCCTAGAGAACTATTCCTGAGTACCTGAATTACAAGAAAGCTGCCTAAGAGAGTTCAGGCTGTGTTGAAGAATACCAAATATTGACCTACAGGCTAGATAGAATTATAAAATCCGTGTTTGCCTTATATAATGTATTTCCATCTATGTTTGGATGTTTCAATAAATTACTGCATCTCTTTCCCATTTTCCAGTAATAAGAGTCAAGATTTTTTCATGGTAATGTTTGATTCAAAGCCAAATTGAAATTAGATACTTTTTTTAAAACCAAAAAACCAAAACAAAACACAGTATTACCTTCCCTGTATTAAAGTGAAGTGCAAGTATAATTCGTTATATTACCTAACTAAACACACTTTCCATCACTGATGTGTGTTTATAGGCTTTTTTTTGGGGAGGGGTGCTGAGAGAGAACAAAAAAAAAAAGAAAATGCCTCCACTACTTTCGATTGCACAAAGACCCCCTCTTGTTGCGTTCACACCTGCCCTGTTGTCTTTTTCCACGTGTTCCAGCCGTTTCCACTTATCCTCCCCTTGTGCTCCAAATATCTCTTCTCATTGGTGTAGCTTCCTGTCACTCAGCTCGGGTGGCTCTGTGAAAAGGGCCTGCCCACCTCTCCGCTTGACAGTTCGTTGCTGACGTCACCGAATCCGTCCCATCACGGAAATATGGAGTAGTGACAGGAGATGTTACGCTGCGTTTGTTATGGGTTTAAAGCGGCACTTCGAGCTTTGAATGTTCGTTTTTAGTGGCTGTCCGCATGGATTTAGCGATGTTAAACGCCCGGGGTTAACTTAGGGACAGAGGCTGGCAGGCGCTGGAAATGGAAAGAGACTTCGACCTCTGTTTTTAGTTCAGTACCGTCAGTTGTCTGTTTATTAAGAGCCATGAAACTAAGTGTTTTACGGGTCATGGGGGCTGTGGGGCACCTTCTCCTGTCTCTTCTCCTGCTGATGTTGGAAGGCAAGCTGGTTCAGGTAAACTTTGTAACTTTGAGTTGTGTGGCGGTTTCTTCTTCTGTTGTTGTGAACACTGTTTTTGTGTTTCTATTTATGCCCAGCGGAACTCCCAAATGGCATGTGTGTCTATTTCAGGCTCCAGCAAAGTTGCCGTGATATGATGGGACGTTTAATGTCTTTAGCTAGCTAGCTCACTCGTCAGAAGAAAGTTAATACTGTGTGTGTGTGTGTGTGTGTGTGTGTGTGTGTGTGTGTGTGTGTGTGTGTGTGTGTGTGTGTGTGTGTGTGTGTGTGTGTGTGTGTGTGTGCGCGCGCGCGCGCGCGCGCTACTGGTCTGAATATGTGAATGTGGAAGGAAAGGCAACTGCGTCGTGTCACAGAAGTGATCGAGTGCTATTAGAAG
>VUQG01045231.1:39818-57003 GCA_015106755.1 Etia nguti | reverse complement strand
CTGACCTCCCAGCCCATTGTTCCTTCAGTGGGCTGGTTTCAGTCGTTATGCAAATATACTGTTTATAAGATTGGGGAAACCTGCAGTCAGCTGAGACTGAAGAAGTCACTTGGATGAGTGACGAAACGTTTCTCCCACAAAACGCTACGTCCAGATGAACAGAATCAACTTTTGGACATATAATAACATAATAATAATAATAACAAACAGGTGAGATGTTAGAACGCTTTTATTTTTATTTTAGTAAACACTCAAAATTTACAGTAGACAGCTGCTGGGTTTGGAAGACAACTGAACAAATATTTAACATTTAATCTGATCATTTTTGGAGCAGCCTTCAGGATCTCCACGTATTAACATGTTGTTTTTGCTCCCGGTGAAAATGTTTCCTCCTGAATTTAAATATTTTTAATGTTAGATTTAATTCAGAGTCAGCTGTTTAAATAAGAACAGAACATTTTACATCAGGGGGTATGACGGGTGAAATTCAAAATATACTGACAGCTCTCCAAGTAAGACTTCAATATTAAATGAAACAGTCCAGTTATGAAGCTTAACTTTAATCTCAGCCAAACCAGTTTACTCAGGAACAAATAAAACACTGAAATAAACCAAACATTAACATTTAGAAGTTATCTAAGAGACTTATATATCATGTTTAACCTAAGTAGCGAAAGATCGTGGGGGGTTTGAAAACAATGTGCCGGGAGTTCGCTGTTCTCGCCGGCTCTAGTGAGCCTTGACCACCTGGTCAGCTATCGAGCTGGTGGGTAACAGACGTCTCAGAAAACGTCAGAGCACGTTTGCAAATATGTGATGTCTTGATAAATCGAGCAGATATTTGAAGTTTACACAGCTACATTCTCGCCTGAAAGTATCTTAAAAGTTTAATTCGTGACCTCAGAAAAAGTAATATTTCAAACTTTTTAGCTGCTCTCCTCCATCATTCCTGTGTTTGAGTTTTGGACGAAATGCATTCTGGGATATTTGGCTGCACCAAGTCCACGCAAGTCACCACCAATGCATGCTCGATACAATGGGAGAAGCGAGAACACGTCCGGGAATTTTGAGTGTACTTGGCTTGATGGGTACTTTAAATTGGAACAGTACTTGGTCAGCGACTGATGACATATCATAAATCCACGAGAACGCAAGTAAACACAAGTACGCATATTGAGAAACGGCCACGGACTAGACACTGAGACAAGGAGACATGACTGACTGGGGAGTCAAAGGGAACATAGTGTGGACACAGGAGATGCACAAACATAGAGACAAGAGTGACTGGACATGAAACGTGGAACACAGGGAAGGAACAGTGACCGAAACTAAAGACTAGAACAACAAATATAACATGAGCAGAAAACAATCAAGAGAACCAAAACCATGATTGACACTAAACCAAGGAATATTAACAAAACTCAAAAACACATGAACACTGGGTCACCAGACCCAGAACCATGACACGCTATATCATTACTCCAGACACCATTGGCTGGCAGTCGTGACACCTGTGTCAGGGAGCGGCTATCCTCCTCCCTATAAAAGGGTGTAACGCAGTGTCACAGTCTTTCAAGATAAGCTCACCTCTTATTCACTTTGTGCAAGGAGGGTGATCTGGTGAGACACCTCACTCATGTTTTCAGAGAACGGGGGTTACAAAATAGAATACCTCAAGTTCTCTTTCAAACATTTGCTTCGGTGTCTCACTATGGGGATATGCAGACTTCCGTATTGCCAGATAAGCTCATCTTAAGAACTGACTGCCATCTTAGGAGGTCAGGACCCACACTTAAAACAATGTGGGCTAAAGATGGTGAGGTGAGATCCAATCAGTAGAACCTTGCAAAGGTCAAAGATGAAGCCCTGTTTGCTGCTGCACATATCTCCTCTATAGAGACACCCCTAAAGGCCTGGCCCAAAAGGTTACCATCCCTCTAGTAGAATGAGCACAAAGCCCCCAAAGGGTGCAAACCTGTCCTGGAATAAGCCAACTGGATTGCTTCCACAATCCAGTGGGAAAACCGTTGCTTGCTAACAGGCTTGCCAACATGTGTTTTAGCCCAGGAAACAAACAGCTGATCAGACCTCCTGAAAGCCCCGGTTCTCTCAATATAGGTACGTAAAGCCCTAACCGGACAGAGAGCGTGTAAGCATTCCTGTTCAGGGGAGGAGAAAGGAGGGGGGCAAAAAGCATCTAACTCCAATGGGGTGCATTGGAGATAAGGATTTTTGAGCACAACTGACAGGGTATGAATATCGGTAACACGCTTTGTAGATGCAAGAGCCAGCAGCAATGCTGTCGTCAAAGACAGGATCTTTATTTCCACTTGGCTTAGTGGTTCAAATGGTGGCTGTGAAACTGCCCCCAGCACCAGGGATAAATCCCATGTTGGGACGAGTGGTTGGGCTCAGTGAGAGACCAAACGGCAGAACTAGGTACTCATACAGTCTTCCCTGAAACGTGAATCATGACACTGTGACACGGTTGACTCAGCTGAACAGTGTCTCATCATCTCTTTATTAGAATGCGCTCTGCGATATCTAACTTGGGTCTTCTTCTTTCGATCCAACTGCTTGACTGCTGGTGGGGCACCCTGAACGGCAGCAGGCGGGACGTGCTTCCTAGGCCAGTGGGTCTTGGGGTTCTGCAAACCCTGGACTGCAACCTGTGGAGCTAGGCGGCAAGGGATTTTAAATGTCGACACACCGGGATTTAATGGCCAGTGACCTGGGCAAAAGTGCAACGACTGGGTGGAGGTGAGGGTGCAGCCTGGGTCTTCCTAGGAAGGCAAAGTTGCAAGGCCTCTCCCTCTTTCTTTTTCTCTTTAAACTGTCTTTGCATGGTGACTACGGCAGTGCCAAAAGGCCAGTGGGGTCGATGCTCTCGTCCAGGATGTCACGCTTTTCCCTGTCCAAGAGCCCCAACCCATCTTGCACTCTCCTGGAGGACTATGACGTTGAGCACTCTGCCTGCCGCCTACACTGCTGCTCTAGTGAGGTGGAGACACTGGTTCATAACAAAACCCAGCTCTTCCCACATCTAACTAGCATCAGAGTTTGCACCTGCCTGGTCCTGGAGCTGTGCTGAAATAAAGGAGAACGGTATCTACCAAACACCACTGCTCCCTGCACGGTGCTGCGTGATGAAAATTGCTTTGCCCAGCAGCGTGTGACCTCGTCTACGCGTTTGGGGAAAAGTGGCAGCACCTATTTAGTAGTGTGCGTTACTGTGGGGAGCTTTTTACCCTCATATCGTGAGGTGGAGGCCTCCGTTGTCACCATGGGCCATGGGATTGCCAGCTTTTCAGCTGCCTGTTTTGCAACGTCAAATAGCTCCATGCTGCAGGATTGTGTGCCGGGTTATCTCAAATGGTGCAATGCGTCGCAAAATTTCAACCAGAGGGGGGAAAAGAAAATGTCCTTATCCTCGTCCAAAACGAGATGTTCTGACCTCCCTCAGAGGATTTGCTAAGTAACTCCTTATTCGCCTTGAGGGAATCAGATATCACAGCTTCGCAGTTGATAGCTATGGTGAGCTAGGATGACCTGGCTAGTGTGGTGGCTAGCGCTTGTGCTATTTGGCTTGGTGACTGTGTGCAGCTAAGACTGTTAGCTTGGTCAGCTAGCTGTTATGCTAGGTGAGTGGTGGAAGCTAACAGTATCCAACCTGGCTTAGCTAGCACTCACATTAGCAGTCAGAAGAGACAAGGTTTCTAAGACGCAAGAAGAGGAATTTGAATGACGGGTGATGCTGAGTCACACCCTTTTATAGGGAGGAAGGTGGCCCCTCCTGAAGCAGGCATCACACTGGCAGCCAATGCTGGCTGGAGTAATAATATAGAGGCTTCTGTGGACAAAGAGAGTGTGTTCCCCAAAGTGAGATACCAAAGCGAATGTTTAAAGGAGAACATCATTATCTGCTTTGTTTCATTGTGCACAAACATACACACACAAACACACACTTATTAAATGAGAAATGAAAGATGGCCTTTCCATCCCCACAGGATAAAACGGTAACCTTTAATCTGGACCACAACCCTGTCTGTTTCTACTGGCGACCAGACTCTACATGTCCTCTGGTATCAGCTTAGTCGGGAATGTTCTCCCAAAACAATTCAAACAATCACTTATTACTGGTCTGCCTGCCCTTCCTGAAGTTACTGAGCTTTCTCTAAATCAAGTGAATTTAGTCTTTAAGTAGGTAGTGGTTACAAACATGACCCCATGCGCACTAAAATTTTTACAGTTTACCTCACCTTTAAAAACCTCTTGACTTCACTGAGACAATGTAGCTACATTTTCAAGGACAGTGGGTTCTACTTCTCAGCAGAGGCTGAAGTCTCCACAGGCTAAATCGAACACATTGTAATTACAGCATGCCCTTCATATTGCACTTTTTTTTTTTTTCAAATGGCCTTGCTGCTGACATTATTTCATGGTTGCACTTCCTTCACAGAGAAAATGCCCTTCACAGAGAAACATTCTTTGGTTTTTCCCAGTGCAATGATTTCTGTGCTCAAGATATCTCTTAAGTAACTGTAATTAGGATTAATATTAATGGTAATGACCACAATCATTACTGCTGTTCTGGCAACAAGGTAAGGTAAATTGTAATGTTTTTCATATAAGGACTTTTTTTTTAATGTCTGTTGCAGGTCTGAAAATTAGGTAAAAACTCCAAATGAACAACAGACAATGTGCTTTAGACAGATGAGACCAAAGTGGAGCTACATGGGATGTTTGCCAAAAACCAAACACAGCATAAACACCCCATACCAACTCTCAGCACGGTGGTGGAGGAGTGATGATTTGTACTGTAATCCAACAGGACAATGATCCCAAGCAAAGAATAGTACTTTAGAGCTCACAATGTACACCCACAAAACCACAAAGGTCTTAGTTATAGTGCTAGTAAACATATTTTTGAACTTGGATATAGCCAAGCCAGCTTTTGCCCCTTCCTGTTTGTGCTAAATTAGCTAAATTGCATCCAGGCCTCCTGACTTCAGTTTCCTGCTTAATAACAGCCATTAAAGTGGCATCAATCTTCCTATTTGGTCTCATCAAGACAGCAAATCAAAAATTTCAAACATTATTTAATGCCACAATAACTTTACGTTCAATTTTTAAAAACACAATAAATTACAAAAGGTGCCGTTTTCATTTCTCTCTAATAAATGTGAAAAAAGAGTGAGTTGAATTACTTTAAGGCAGCTTGATTTAGAAACTGTGGCAAGTAATGTTATAACTGAAGAGGGTTTTCAAGGGTCTTGAGAGCCAAAGAACGTGTTCTCTCAAAGTCATCTTTTCATTTTTATTTTTGGCACAATGGCCAAATGTGCTAATTATCTATTTCTACCATCAGAGGAGGTTAGGCAAAGACCAGAAGAGGGATGATGGCTTAGATAACATCATTCTCACTCTAAAGGTCTTGATAGGGGTTTTTTTTTAGGGAAAATTGTGACTACTTTCCCTGTTTTTGTAAAAATGGTGACCACTTTTCCTTCATGCCTCACTTGTCATAGTCAGAGAGTGAGGAATAAAAAGTGTGAAATTCATTGCACAAAACCCCACCGATCACACTTAAAGCCACACCAATTAGTAAATCATGTCCCATTACCATGTAATTACCCACAATATTGTGGTTACTCCTTTATTACTTCACTACAAGCTGCTGTTTTAAACTCAGCTCATCACCACTGCCTGTACTTAAGCACACATACACATAAACAAATGCACACACAAACTTATATCAGCAGGTTAATTAGAATGATTGATATCATCATAGGTGTGACAGAAGGTTTATGTGCATGGGAAATGAGGGAAATGTAGCCTTTATTAAAAGTCTACCTCTTTGCCACAGGAGGCCTCCTAATTGCTGCCTGAGACATACTGCAATTTCCACTCAATTTACTTCTGGCAGGCATAGTGTATAGGGCACTCTTTGCTGCATGCCCACAATGCCAAGCAGCCTGCTCTATTTCATGTCACTGTAGCATAAAACTGTATAATGTACAATCTCATTAAATCTTGTTTAGTGCCTGACAGTAAAGCAATAAGCACTACAGTACCTCATGCTTTCTTAATTATATGCAGTTGTGATCAGAAGTTTGCATACACTCATGTGTGACAGTAATTTAGCGCTTTTAATGATTTCTTTGAACTGTTGTTTTCCCAGGGTGGAATGACTTAATGACTTCAACAGAAAACAAGAGTTTGGTGCACAAGTGTGTGTGTGCGTGTGCGTGCGTGTGTGTGCATGTGTTTTGTGTAAAATAAAGACTTGCTATTATGTAGCTGTCCTCTCTGACTCAAAGGAATACTCTGTCTCCAAGGTGACACTTTTACATTGTAGCCATGGACACAACCATCTATCATTCTATGCATGGCATGCTGAGAAATCAGCAAATCAAAGAGGTGTTACATGTTAGTATGGAACAAGCCAAACTATGTCCAAACACAGCATGGCACAAAGACAATGATGGCAACTCTCAGTCGTAAAAAATTAAAAACCTAGTGTCCAGTGAAAAAAAGTTGCTGACTGACTAAATATCCCTGCATGTAAATGGCTTGACTTCTGCTGTAGAAGTTGTATGATTTTTTTTTTTTTTTTTATCAATGGGTCCCTTGTAGAAATGTATTCTATGGTTCTGGAGGCTCTAGAAGGCCACATGGTGCATGGTGTGAGGTGAATGATAAGCATGTCCCTTGGCTTGATGATATGATATTCCCAGCTGGGTCGCCACAGTTTTGCTTCGTCCTTCTTACAGCTCTGACTGCGAGTTATTGAGCTTGGGCCCTCCAGCTGTTTAGAGTGCTATATTTCAAGTAATTGAGTCGTGGGATACGAGAGCTGCAGAGTAAGAGAGAGTGAGCGAGTGTGTGTGTAGTAGGTGTTTTGACTGACATGTCAAAGGTAATTGAGTCATAGGTAAGAGGGAGTGAAGCTGCCAGCTGTCAGTCTCTTATAGGCTGAATGCAGCACTCACCATCACCTAAAGAGACAAGGTGTGTGTGTGCGCGTGTGCGCGCGCGCGCACGCACTCATCCACTATGCATTCTGCTGCATAGATACAATAAGCACCTCTAGCAGGTAGGGTCACTGCCAATGACATGGCTACTACACTAGTTAGATTCTGCTATAGTAGATTTCCCTTTTTATTATTCAGTCTGAATAATGAATGGAGTTTGAACATGGTCATAATCTTAAAGTCAATCTGTTCAAGCTGAAAAAACAGTGCTTCCTTTTTAAGTCTGGGTGATTCAGTTCAAAGAGCACTTTCCTTTGTAAATCCTTATTTAAAATTGAGCACAGCATTTTACTAAGGAAAAAATGAAATAAAAAAAATACTGAACACAAATGTTTTTCATTCTGATATGTTGCTCATTGTTATGACATAAATGACACTACAGTAACAAACCAACTAATCAATCCATAGATTCGAAGAAACTGCTGACTTGCAGAACAGATCATGGGCAGTTACACAGCATGTGGACACTACTTCACAAGCATTTTCTCCAAAGTAGTGCATGGCAAACCTCTCCTCCACAGCCTCCACGGTGCGACTTTAAAGTTTCAGCAAATACTTGTGTCAGCACCTTTTACTCCAGCAATAATTAACACACTGTAATCGACAATGAGCTTTCATGTGCTGACTGTATTTTTGGTGTATTCTATTGTGAGAAGATTTGCATAGCTTATGAAGCTGCTGCTGACTTGGACAACTCGGAATCAAATCAACGAACCCCAAGGAGAGAGGTGAACAGCCAACAGCTGTGCTGGTCTGCACATAATCTGTCTTCTCCAAGGTCGCACTGAGTATTACCAAATAATCAATACCAATGGGCAACTTAGAGTGGAAATATTAACATATACTATTAAAATTAGAAACCCCCTTTGCAGGACAGTTTCCACTATGTTTGTATTTTCTGATTAGTTTTATAGATCACCATGAAAGTTGATATAAAGTCAAAGCCCTCACAAGCACGTACAACATGCAACATCATCCAGGTCCTAGTCAAATTCTCAGTTATTTTAACTTTTGTTGTTTTGTTGGCTTTAACTAATAAAAGCAGCTTAAGGCAGGAAGGTTGAGTTGTTCTTTCTTTGAGGGATTTTTTTTCAAGGACAGTCCCTTCAGCAGCCACAGCAGTGTTATGTTTCTCACACCTACAAGTGACCCATTTTTCGAAGCTTTGAGATGTGTCAGTTTTGACTCCACCAACACATAAAAAACTCTTCTTTATAGTCTGCCGTTGAGATCACAGCAGTAGGCTAACAGACATTTTCAAGTTATAAGAGACTCATTCTTTGGAACTGAATAGATTAAAACTATATTTAACTTTGAGATCATGTTTTCAAAGAATGTAACTTGTTAGTGGATAGCCTATATGCCTATATCACCATCTAAAATATGCATAGAAATTATAATATCCAGCAATAGTTTTGTGTCATTAATGAAAAGCAACTCACAATACTCTGCCGTTTTGTGCATATGACGTTATTTTATTTCAAACTAACAAGTCAGTCAATAATAATCTTTTTTCTTTCTTCTTCTTCTGCCTGCTCCCTTTAGTGGTCACCACAGTGGTTCATCTGCCTCCATCTCATCTATCCCTAACATCCTCTTCTGTCACACCAGCCATCTGCATGTCCTCCTTCACTTCCTCTTCCCCCCCCCCCTGCCTGGCAGCTTCATTTTCAACATCCTTTGTCTAATATATCCTCCATCCCTCTCCTGTATACTGTAGATGCTCAGTCTAAGCTGTCCCTGTAATGTACTCATTTCTAATCTTGTCCATCCTGTCCAATGAAAATCCTAGCATCTCCATCTCTGTCTCCCATCTTCAAATTATATATCATAGCAGGCCTCACTACCATCTTGTAAACCTTACCTTTGACTCTTGCTGCTATTCTTCTGACACAAATCACCCCAAGCATTGGTCTCGGTCAACTCTACTCGCCTAGATTCTCTTCTTCACTGCTCTTGTGCACTGTATGTTGCTTTGGATGGTTGAACCCAGGCATTTGAACTTGTTCACCTTCACTACTCCTTGCAACATCACTATTACGCGATCTCCTCTCATTCACACACAAGTATTCTGTCTTGATTCTACTGACGTTCATTCCTCTTTTCTTCAGAGGATACCTCCACTTCTCCAGGCAATCTTCCAGCCATTTCCCACTCTCATTACCGATCACAATGTCATCAGCAAACATCATAGTCCACAGAGACTCTTCCCTGTCCTCATCTGTCAACCTGTAAATACCACGGCAAACAAGAAGAGGCTCTGATGTCCACCCCCACCCTGAACCCAACTCTAACTCCTACCACACACCTTACAACTATTTCCATACATGTCCTCCACTACCCTCATACTTCTCTGTCACGTCTGACTTCCTTATACAGAACCGTTATTATTAGTAGTAATCATAATAATAATAAAACAAAAATTAAAAATGTATAAAGTAAACAAGTAACAACATTGAGTGTGCTCGCAAAGCATCCTTAAGTAATTATTTTTTTATGTAATGAGTTTGCTTTTAGGCCCTGGAATGCTGTATATTCTATCTAATAGCAACACCTGGTGGGTGAAAATTAAATGGCACACGCAGAGGTGTGAACTCGGGGAATACATCATATTTAATATTCTGCGTGTCCTTACTACGGCGGCGTGCTGTGCATTACACGCCTTAAGTATCATCTGATCGATACCTAAATTAGCACTTGGAATACTTTAGTGCTTTGTCACGCTGAAACGCAGTTTATATTGGTGTGCGAGGATTGCAGCTTTACAGGAACCCATTTTCTTATTCTAAGCTCTACACGGAACTGAAAAAGGTTACACCAGTAATGCTAACCAGCTGTCCAGCTAGTGTCACCGGTGTTGTCGCTGACAGCCCGTCACTTACCTTGCTGCTGTAACTGTAATCTTGTTAGTAGATACAGAGTTGAATGACAGTGGCTGTGTTGTCTGTGCGTTACTGTTTTACTAAAATTTCGTGGAGCTGAGACGCTGAAAATGAGAGAAGGGTAAGTAGGTGGCTCCGTAGCTAACATTGACGAGATGGCTAGGTGGCTAACTTAAAAAGCTACATATAAGACTGCTAACAGCACTAGCAAGGTAAGGACAGCTTAGTAGTTAGCATTTCAGTTACTCAGCTAACTCGGCTGCAGCGAGTGGTCATTTAATGGGGTTAAATTCGTTTGTATAGCCAGCAATTTCAAAGCTTGGTGTGTCAGTCGTGACTGATTTGACAGCTTCTTTTGACAGGCCAAAACAATACTGAGTGATGACTGGCTGCTCTTAACGATCGACGATCAGTTACATTAGATACCAACTGTCAAAGCTCTGCTAACACCAGTCGTATCAGCTTTTCACCAGGCTGACAGCAGCTGTCAACGCTTTTACTTGTGGGTGGGGTCGAGGCATTTTTTTTTCCCTTTGTAAGATTTCCATTTTCACCTTTTCAGCATGCATTACCTTAATGTCTCGTAATAACCCCAGCACTGCACACATCTTACCGCCACCTGATAAGCTATTTTATTCACCAGGGTTTGGTTCCCATCAGCTTTCGGTTGACTGAGCACACCTGATTCCTCTTATAGGTTGTTGATAAAGCAGGAGGCGGAAAACAGACCTACTGCAGTCAAACACATTATCCAGTGATGTTTTACTATTACTGTTATTATAAAAGTGATACAGTCCTGGTTTACGTCTCTGAATGTTTTTAGACAGAATACATAGGGGTCCTTCCATGTCAACTAACCAAATGCTAGTTGACCACGAGCTTTGACTTATGATAGTGAAATAAAATTCTGATAAAATGTATTTTCATCACTTTTTGTGCTTCATTATTTCTAAAGCTAAATACTGTAGTTCATACATAATTTAGCCTTGTGCATGGGACACACAATGTTGATTGGAATATTGGAATATATGGTTGCTGTTGTAGGGACACATGTCCTTTTTTATTTGTAACCCTTCATTTAATGCTTAATTTAAATTTTCAAATTTTCAATTTGTTTGTTTTTTGCACAGAATAGGTTCTTGAACAAACCTGCATGAATGCCTACTATGATTTAATGAACCATAACTGGTGCTTAATTCTTTTATTAGGTGTGATTACATATTCTTCATTACTTCCCAGTATTGGTACATGAGCAGTATGTTCAGTTTTGCATCAGTATTTTTTTATGAAGTAGGCTGATAACCGTCATGGAAATTGTGCATGATTATATACTGATGCGGATGCAAGAACTTCTGTATTTGATGCCATTACCTGCCAAATCGTCTTTGATTCCCTGTGTTTTTTGGTTGTTTTTATTAATGTTTTTGTTTGGTTTTTATTGGTTTGTTGCAGAGTGTGTGTCCTGTGACTCAGCTCTTGTGTAGCCATGGAGAAGCCGTGGAGGCTGTGGGGGGCAATGGAGCGTTGCACCCTGACTCTGGTCTCCTGGTCCTGGGGTGCCTGTCGTGTCTCTCTTTTGGCCCTTATCCTTACCTTCCATCTATATGGAGGATTTTTTCTCCTTGCTCTCATCTTAGCATCTGTGGCAGGAATCCTCTACAAATTTCAGGATGTTCTCCTCTATTTTCCTGACCAGCCTTCCTCCTCTCGCCTTTATGTTCCCATGCCAACAGGAATCCCACATGAGAATGTGTATATTCGTACTAAGGACGGTGTCAAGCTCAACCTCATCCTGCTTCGTTACACAGGAGGGGACACATCTCCTGGTGTCACTGCTGGAAATCAAAGCTGCCCCACTTCTTCTGCTCCCCCTACGATCCTTTATTTCCATGGTAATGCAGGTAATATTGGTCATAGGGTGCCAAACGCCCTGCTAATGTTGGTCAATCTAAAAGCTAACGTGGTGCTGGTGGACTACCGTGGTTATGGAAAAAGTGAGGGTGAGCCCAGCGAGGATGGGCTCTACCTTGATGCGGAGGCCACATTGGACTATGTCATGACCCGCCCTGATCTAGACAAAACAAAGGTGGTACTCTTTGGTCGCTCACTAGGAGGTGCCGTGGCTGTTCGATTGGCATCTGTCAACCCTCATCGAGTAGCAGCCATTATTGTTGAAAACACCTTCCTCAGCATCCCTCATATGGCCGCAACGCTCTTCTCCTTCTTGCCCATGCGCCTGCTCCCCTTGTGGTGCTATAGGAATAAGTTCCTGTCCTATAGACAGGTGGCGCTGTGCCGCATGCCTTCGCTGTTTGTGTCTGGTCTGTCTGATCAGCTCATCCCACCAGTTATGATGAAACAACTGTACGAGCTGTCTCCTGCACGGACTAAACGCCTGGCTATCTTTCCAGAGGGCACGCACAACGACACGTGGCAGTGTCAGGGCTATTTTGCTGCTTTGGAGCAGTTCATTAAAGACCTGCTGAAGAGCCATGCCCACGAGGAGAGTGCTCAGCCTTCAGCTAGTGTCACCATTATCTAAAAAAAGAAAAAAAGTCAGGGACTGACTGTTTATGGGCTTGAGTGGACCGATTGGAAGAGCTTCACTGATTCTTGGGAAGAATGTACATTTTTTTAATGCTTTTGTGTGGGGTTTTATTTTATTTCACTCTTTTTACCTTTCTGTAAATTTAACATGTTAAAATGTTTTCACTGTTTCAAGGTTCTAAGAGAGGGTAAGAATGTCCTCCTGAGTTTGTTTTGCAGATATGTATGCATGTATTTTTGACGTTTTTTAATGAATGAAGCCAGATCATACATGTCACAACACAGAAGACTTTGCTCTAGTGAGTCTGCTCGAATGAATTAAATTCAGTGAAACAGTTTCTCTCGTTACTGCGTCCATATAGGGGCCTATGGTGTTTCAGTGAAAACTGATTGTTACTGGAGTTAAAATTTCAGTTCTTCTGATAAACTGAGCTAGGCCTGATAATGCAGTCTAGGCCTTCAGTGTAAATATATTTAATTTTCTAAATTGCACTTTTCTTTTTAGACTTACCCAAGTGTTAAATTATATGAGCTAACATCTTCTGAGCAATACTTTGAGCAGTGTACTTTTTTCCCTCTCCCCCTTTAAGCGTTAATCTCCTGTATGTGCAACAGATGGGCATAGAAGGATATTGTTGTGATTACTGTCTATACACATATACCCTTTGAACTTTACTTTTAAAAGTAGCAGAAAGCTTGCTGTTGAATAATTATATTCAGCCACAAGTGTTTGCTGAGATGAAGTGGTCAGGAAGATGAAATGACATGTTTGATACTTCTGCCTGTCAAAAAATAACTTATAGACCTCTTATTTCCTGTCAAACTGCTTCTGTTTCATTGTGATTAAGATAATCTACAAGCTGTTCTCCCTGGTTAAAATGCAATGCGCACACAGGAAAAGGTCTTTGTTTTTTAATTGGGCTTTAGGGGTTATTGTGCAACATTGGCTTCTATAGTTTATGGTAAGAACCTTTTACAGCAAGTTACATTAGTATGATATATATCTGTGCACCGAAAGAGTTATCGGTTGGTGTAATGGTCTTGCCCCTGCTGACCGCTGGAACACAATAGGAACAAATTGCGTAGTTCTCATTTTGTACAAAAAATATTCAGAAGATTTGCAAATATTGTAATGAGTCCTCAGTAGTCTGAGCACAAGAAATTTAGTGGGTAATTTCCCCAAGTTAATACTGCAAATCAACAAGAAACTGCAGTCCAGCAAATTCTAATAGGGGAATTTTGAAGGCGGAAATTAACTTTTAAAAATGAATGAAGTTCTAAGAATTCTTAGGGCTCGCGGACTTGACTATTTTTTAACAAAGACTGAGGAATGTGGATTTTGTCCTACACCTCTCACCCTTTAGTCACATGATGTAGGGATTTCTTAGAGGCATTACAGACATGACGAATGATTACCATGAACGATAGTTCTTAAGAATTAACTAGACAGTATATGGCCATTTGAATACTGAATTGAAATCATTTTAGGGAGCAAAAAAAAAAAAATCCTGAAACTTTTTTAAGAAGAGGTATATTTAGGAACGAGTTGTAAGCTTTTTCTTAGCTTTTATCATCAGCATTGTAATTGTTAATTGGAGGAATCTGTCACCCCATGCTTATTTGCAAAATGGCTTTACTCACTTGGAGGGCTTTTAATGAGCTAATTAACCTTTCCTGCATGTCTTCCATGGGATGGAGCGGAGCTTGACAATTAAAATGTTATTATCAGCTCTTGCTTTCTAAATGCACCACGCTGCAGTGCAGTGGTATCAAAGCCATTTGAACAAACTCAACAGATCTCCTTAGCCATATTTAATACTGTTTTAGAAGTATGCTAAACAAAATCTGACAATGCCAGAAGACCAAATTTGTGCGTCACTGTAACTTGACAAATGATTAAATCCTACTATGAATGTAACTGGTGGTTTTAAGTGAACATGCTTTATAGAAATCGTATATTGCTGGTCTTTTCTTCCTTTTTCTTCGACTTCTTTCTTATTTTACTGGTGGCACTGAACATTTTGGGACATTTTTGTATTATATCAAATCCATATGCTGAGTTAATGCACACTGTGCATACAACCACGTGAATATACACTCTTTTGCTCCACTAGCTTTGTTTTACACTTCTGCTGTGACTTAAAATTGCACCATTCCGTCATTCGAGAGAAGATTGCGGAACTTGTTGTCATTCACTTGATTTACCGTTTTGTAGCCTGGCAGGAAGCAAAGTTAATGATAAATGGGATATTGAGTCTTCATCCTAGCCAAATGTGCTTTTACAGTCCAACACCCTGTGGATGATAACAAATAAAATTGAATGTCTTTTAAGTTTTTATAGAATGTCATTGGCCGATGGTATGCGACAGTGCACTGTGGGACTTTTTTCTTTCTTTATGTGAATCTATTCGGAACGAATGCTGGCGAAAATGTTGCCATAACTCAGAGTTGGTACGTTGCATTTTAAAGCTGGCATGTAAATTACATCGAGTCTTGGCAAATGTTTCTGGAAATGAACATGCACAGTCTTGACATACTTTGTGTATATCTGCCACAACTTCTCCGCGTCTCTATACTCTGAAGAAAAACTAATGATTTATCTCTACAGACAAACATCTGAATGAGTCATCTTTTTACTTTTGAGTACAGGGCGGTTAGTTTGAGCAATTTTATTCCATTTTCCAGTTGTTTCTTTACGATTTTTAAACAATGTCGACAACTTCTTTTGTAAGCACACATTTTCACTTTCTATTTTCTGTACTGTAACATGCAATAAATTGATACATTAAAATCTTTTTTGTGGTTTGATTTGGGGTTTGTGTGTGTGTGTGTGTGTGTGTGTGTGTGTGTTTTGTTATTCAGGGTGCTAAAACAAGTCAAGTAACTTCGCACGGCTTCGCTTTTTTATTCTGAGAATAACAGTTTTGTTTGTTTTGCCATCTTGTGTTGCTGTTCACAGATGAATTTATTCACTTCCTTATTTTAGTGTGCATCTAATTCTGAAATAACGGTGGCATTATACGGTATTATTTTTACTTCTCAGTCTTAAATCACTTTACCTGTTTCGCAACTTGGCTGTTTTCCATTTTGCTGCCAGGTTCCCCTCTTGTGCCCACTCGCGTGTCACTTTTTATTAGAATGTGTGGAAGAAGACATGTGTTTTGTGATGTGAAAAACGAGGAGTGAGAGAGAGATTTGTCAAGGCTTCTGGTCAGGCAGGAAGCTGTGAGTGTGGTTAGCTTAGCGGAACAATAGAGGGGAAGCTCTTTACCCTTTTTTTTGTAAAGTATTTGTCCTGCGTAGTCCCTCAGACTGCACTGGATCTGGCTTCTGAAGGACAAAAGTGAGAGTTAAGGAAATCAGTCTTGCTTGCAGACGGGAGTTACGGTACTACTGGAGATTCTAGAGAACATTTGATAACAAAAGCAAACATCCGCCATTCCAAATACAGTAAGAAGAGAGGGAGAGGATAGTTCAGGCGTGAAACTGGTCATGTGGCAAGTGTGAGCTCGCTCTGGAGATTGTATGGGTCCTGCAATGGCAGTTTTGGCAGGTCTTAAGCCTGGCTCTGGACAAGGGGATAGTGAAAGAATGCTGTCCTGGCCAGTTTTCCTGTTGATGCTGGCCGCTTTCAGCTCATCTTTTCTTTCAGCTTTGTCTCTGTACCAGCTGGTAGCTCTCAGAGCTGAGATAGAGCAACTTCAATCAGATGTCCCTTGTGGGAGAGAAGAGGGACAACACAGCGCAGACAAATGTCAGGTGAGAGAACACTAGTCCACCCCCCACATGGGCACAACGGCAAGCACCCCACCTGCACAAGGTTGCGAAGATGTGCAAAATATTGTATTTTACTTGCAGTTACTGTTTTCCTAAGAGCTATATCATGTCTGTGCAGGTGGAGATTCCAAACAACATCAAAGATGTCGCTCGCCGACCCGAGTGTCCACCTGTCTTCATCCGAACACGACAAAGGAGAACGGTGCCTGGAGCAGAAGTGTTAAGTAAGACATAGAGGGTGCACTTGAGACTTACAGTTATTGTTCACGCATGAGATATTTGCAAAAATTTACGTTTTGTTTTTTTCAACTGTATTGCTTGATTAGAAAAAAAGGGGAACACGCACTTTTATTACTGATTCTATGCGTAGTGTTTAATTTTCCGTATCATTGTTAACCCGTGTGTAATTGTGCATAGAGGTTTCTTTTTTCTTTCTTTTTTTTGGTGGGGGGGGGTGTTAGATCCCGCCACACTAAGTTCCCCAGAAGACACTGTTTACTTCAACAGACTAATGACCACGTATTTTTAACAATACAAAAAAAAAATCTCATGTGTTCAGATATTGCTGTTAGTTGATTAATGTGCATAGTATAAGGACAAATTTATTGGGCTGTTGGGCACTGATGGTGCACTTTTGCCCAAAAATGGGGAAAAAAAAAAAGATGAGGGATAAGAATGAACAAGAGTAACGGCTAAGGAACAAGCTTTGTTGAGACAGAAAAGAAACAACTTTTTAAAATAGTTTCCTCTTGTGTTTGCTTGCAGTTTCTCAGCCTTTCCTGCAGATGCTGGCAAACGACAGCAGAAAAAACTACGTGAAAGGTACAAGATGTCAGACCATAACTGTGACATTTTGTTTTGATTTGTCTGTTTGTTTAAATTCCCTCTGGGTTTTTTTTTTTTTTTTTTTCCTCTTTTTTTTTTTTTTTTAATTTTTTCCTTCCC
>VUQG01045231.1:11962-24137 GCA_015106755.1 Etia nguti | reverse complement strand
GGGGGGGGGTGTATCTACTGTGCAAGATTTGCTCTATTAATTTGTTTTCCCATCATCTTTCTGGAATTCAAAAAACTTGGGATCATGAATGTTTTTATCAAACACAGCCAGACAGTGTTTTTTTAGCCTCTTATAGAATATTAACCTTTACTGTTTTCCATTTATATCTTCTTATCTTTAGTATGTGCAATAACACCGTGTACGCTTTTACATAATGAGTGTTAAGACACAGACTGTAGGTAAATGATGGATGTAGCTCGTGCATCTAAAAAGTCAAGGTACTGAGGATACAGCTTAAACCTTCATTCTAAAGGCCAGCAGGTGGCATCTCTGCTAACTGGAAAAAGAAGTCAGAATGTATAGAAGCCCATTCAAAACGACTCATTTTTCACATGATCTATAAATGTGTAAACAGTTTCCTACCAACTTTAGGATCTCAACTTTAGAATTTAATTCTTATTGCATACAGTATGATGCTAATTTTGTAAACCATAGTCCTCATTATAGTTAAAAATCCTGACATATGAGTGTGCAGTATCCCTAAGCTTCCTCATCCTTCTTTGGCACTTCTGATTCAAAACACCAAGATGGCGACAGCCAAAGTGCTCAGCTCAACTATTTGGTGATGTCACAGCTGAAATTGTTTGAATTCCTAAATTGAGGACATGGCAACCTTAAGTCACGGGTGGATGGTTTTTCTTCTTGTTCAACATAAGATGTACTAAAGATTCAGTAGGGAATTCCCTGTTCTTCTGTCACAATTAAAAACATGTTAAGCATGGTTTTTGTAAGCCAAAAATTAGCTTTCCATTTCTTATCACATTGAATTATGGGTGTAGCTATGCTAGCGGTAGCTCATAGTCCAACCAGCTCTACTCTCTCATCACATACCATCACACCCAAAAAAACAAGACTGTGAGGATCTAAAATGGTAGGGCTCAAATGAATGGCTGACATCATGGCGACTAGATGGACCTCATTTATATGCAGTCTATCGGCTCACCGGATGGGAGTAGCTAGTATGGATGTTAAGGTGCTCCACTGCAGACAGCATACAGTCGTACTCTCAGTCTCTTTTAGGTCATTTTAAAAGTTCAACTGAGTGAGTGTGAGGCTGCCGGCATTCTGGAAAGCATCGCTTGGGACACAATGCTTGCTCATGAAAGATGTCCAATCACTCACTCTGAAAAACAAAACTGCCCTGTAGCAAAACAGTACCTAAGATAGTGCTTTTGTTTCAGTGTTGTAAGTAGATCATCTGAAGTCAGATCCAGGCCATCCCACTCTGTGATACTGCATGTTTTCTTGCGTCACTTACACAGTGTCTTTAGTTTTCTTCAATACCTCGCTCTTAACTTTGTGTCTCTTCTTCTCTGTTTATGACCACTACAAACATAAAGAGTTATATGGTGGTTGCTTAGCAACATAAAGAGTTGTGCCTATACTGTACCTGGGTGATATAAGCATATTTATTGTGTAGTCTGGAGTCTACAGTACCTTGTTGGGTTTAGCTTTGAGGAGAAATCAAATTACTGGATAACTCTGACGTATAGTTGTTTGTTTATGTTGTGGGAAGCTGCAGATGAGTGACTGCTGACAGTAATCCTGGAACCTACACAGTGAGCTTAAAGTAAAATTACACCTACAAACTTGGTAATGCAGCATTAGCTTATAAGCATGGTGGTGGCATGTCTCCATAATATATTATTAATAATAATAATACGTTATTTTTGTACAAGAACCAGTATCATCAGTTAAAACATTGATTTATTAGATATATGATGGTTGTTACTGCATTCATTTTACTTTGATAGCAGCAAAAGCAGCGAAGTTGGTGGGATTTGGTTCTTTCACAGGATTCTGTGTAGTACAGAGGAGCTTGTTTGTGCAATGAAAACAGACAATTTCTTAATCAAATTGCAATTTTCGTTGTTGTTTTTTTTTGTTTCTTTTTGGTTTATCCTTAGTGACCAAAAGTGAATCAACCAGTATTTATTTCTTTATCGTCTTTACTGACAGAATTACAGTATGTAACGCTATTGTTGTGTCGGCTGATCGGTTAACAGAGACAAATAACCCTACAAGTTTTTGTGGAGCATCATGATTGCTGCAGCATGTTTATGTGATCATACTGACATATTTACATAGTGATTTGGACAGTTCTCTTATAAACTGTCTCTCTCTTTGTCATATCATCTCTGTTCCACACATTTTTTGTTCCACACAAAAGGCCTGTTCACTGCAGGAGCTTCTGTAAAAGCTCCTGCAGTGAACAGGCCTTTTGTGTTCTTCTCAAGATTTACAAAGATTTGAATACTATTGTATTTAATCCATCTCAATTGGCTACTCTAACTTGTGTGTGGATGGGTTAGAAGCACAACACACAAATATAGCTGCACAGGTTTCTACTCATTACTTTTATGGTAGAATTACAGCTTCCATTTCAGCTGTTTTGCAATAGTAGAGTGAAATGCAAAATTTGTTAACAAACATGGAAATGGTTCAAGAAGTAACTCAGTTAGATTTGCATTAAACTGGTGAAGCTTCCAGACTATAATTATGCTGTGGTTGTTAATAGTGCAATCACACTAGGGGAAGCAGTGGTTGGAGAATGCAGCAAGACCCAACTTATTGAAGCCGTGAGCCGTGAACGTGCTGCCTTTGAAATGGTTGCTTCGAAGATCTGTGACCGCTCGCAGTCAGCTGCAATAAATGACAACAAGCTGTGGTATCAGTTAGGGATGAGTTACATGCAATCTGTGTGCAATAATAATGGCAATTAACTTTCATGAAATTGCAAATCTCTTGCTATCTACAGACACTGAAATTTATATTAATTAGACATTCACAATAAACATGTGAATGTCATTAAACAATTCCTCCACAAACAGGCTGACTCTGACTGGAACATGCTGGAAACCGGTCTGCTTTTATAAATTAGACAGTAATTATTTGCAAGCCTTGAGTGATCGCAGTCAGGCCAAGTTACAGAGACAGGTCACCTTCCACCAGCTGACCTGTGTGATCGCTCAGAGTTTGTGGATGTCGCATGTTCAACCTCCGGGTGACCAGCTGGTCAACGCAACTACCTGTAATCGGTCACCAATACCAAAAACGTTTGTTGCAATCAGGCAACCATTGATTTTCCTTATATACAAGAAGGTTGCCGTCCTATTTTTAATCTATTTTTCTATTGTGATTGTGACACAATAGTATCCATGCTACAGCTTTGGATGGGAATTTTTAATGAAAATGTCTTATTGTTGAGCTTTAGGACAGTGAAACATCATTCCCTGTGTTTCATTGGAGTTACAGCTGTCTTTTTCCATCTCCTTTTTTCACCTCTACACTCCTGCTGTCAGTTTAAAGGCAGCTATGTAACAATAAACTATGATATAATTATAAAAGACTTCAACTGGAGTGAATAAGAGGAGCCCTCTTTTTAGAAATGGACTCCTTTCCTTTAATCTGATTGCATCTCAAAGTGACAGCCTGTCACTTTTTCAGTAAAAGTCTGTTTTGTAAAATGTGTTTGTTCACTTAAAGTAGCCACATGATGCATGTGATGTACAGTAGCATCGGCCGGTGCGTTAATATATATCCAGGAGGTTTGTGTGTGTAGCCCTACCCCTCTATATCATTGCCAAAAACAGCTGGTCGAGCGTTGTTGTGCATACGCAGTAGAGTGTGCACAGTACAGCGTGTGCGCGTGTGTGTGTGTTTGTGCACATTCACTCAGATACACAGCAGGCATCTTGTGGAACATTAGTACTTGAATTTAAACAGCTGTTTGTAGCATGATAACATGAAGCTGAACGGTGATGTAGATTAGTCGATGGAGCCAACTGTGCATGAGTCAGTGTGAGTCACTCACACAGTGTTGTGTGTCAGGCAGTAGTCACTCATTCAGCTGGGCCAGAATGAGAGCAGGTGAGAGTAGGATGCTGTTTCTTCACTAAGTGCTGCTTGACTTGGAACTGTTCACATGTTTGCTTGTACTTTTCTTTTATTTGTCTGGTTATTGATTGTCTCTCGCCGAAGCTTTGTGTACCCGCGTTTGTTTGTTGTGCCAGCTGCTTGGCGCTGGGAGGATAAACAAAGTCAGAGCGAGAACTGGACTCTCTTCCAGTTTTAGGGATTCTGTAGTGGAGGAGAGGACGGGAAGGGAGGGATTTAGAGAGAGACTCACAGTTACAGGCAGAAAGCGAAGCCTGCACGAGAGGAAAGAATCTAACTCATAAGTTATTAATTGTTATAGCTCTCATCTGTCTCTGCCTTTGTCGTGTACTAATTTATGTAATTTGTCTTTCAATTCCTCCTCACTCTGACAGTTTTTTTCCTCGCCTTTCTCATGTTTCTCTCTCGTTCTTTCTTTCTACTTCTGGCCAGCAGTGATAATGAACTGTATCAGTCTTCCAGCAATCAACGGACTAGATGATGCTGAAGTGATTACTGCAGCCTTTTGTCATTTGTTGACTCTTAAACTGTGAAATTACAAACAATCCTGTTTACATGGCTGCCACTTTAGTCCAGCCAATCTATTCCTCAACGTCAAAATAAAAAGTAGCGGCATGAATCTTGATCAACCACTTAATCAGAATTTTCTTTTGTCTCGATTGTCAGTTTCAATGGACTTTGTCTAAGGCGAGAGAATTACACTTTAAGAGTGGGGAGCTTTTTACCATATTTGAGGGCGTATCGAGCTGACTGAACTCCCAAACAGATCGTGTTTGTCTTTGTAGCTGCCCACATGCACGACACAACTGTAGCTGAATAATAAATTAATGGGAATGACACACGTGATTGGCAGGGAGCTCCAAAGCAGATTGCAGGTCTTGTCACACTGGTGGGTGACTGTTTCAGATCTTTGAAACAAACACTTGAAACAAACAAGTCATCATACGGGTTTGAACATTACTATAAACATTTTATTTAATGGCTGTAATGCTTTGATTCATATAATCACTCAGAAAATGCCTGAATTTAGGTGTTGACAGCAAAACAAAGCATTTTATGTGCCTTCCTTTGAAGAAAAAAAAATGCTACAGTTTTTTTTAACAAAAAAAATGTTTCTATTTCCAAAACTGTTTCATCCATTTTTTTTTTCTTTCTGGCAAAAAATAAGTTCCTTTTTTATAGCCGATTAGTCACTACCAGGTGAAAATCAAAAGGTTTGTTATTTTGCATCATATACCTGTGTGTTCATGAAATACTCAGCAAAAAAATTCAGAAAACAAGATGCAGCATAGTGTGAGCCAGCAGCTGAACACAACAGGTATTATTTTGTTTGTGCTTGTTAGTTTAAAAATGAATGGGTCAAAGATGAAATTGCCTGCTATGTCTGAAGCCCATAAATCTGATTTATAAGAACATGCAATTCTGCAGTTGTGACTGTTAGGTCAGTGCCTGGGAGCTGCTGAAGCTCACAGGCTCAGCATAGCTTGTTAACACCTGTCTGTTATTGAGTCACCCTGGCATAGCTGACTGGTACTGGGACTGATACCATTTTACCTTCATCTGTTCGACCTCTGTTCATCGTTGTATATTCAATTTGTTTTCCACTAATGCACTGTGACAGGCTGCAATGTCCTTGAAATAATTGAGGCAACCTTTTATGTCACTGATACATAGTAACAAACTATCAAATGAAACAAAGTGGTGCTTTAGTTACACCAGTAAAAGGATAAATGAGAGAGGATAATGCTGTTTGACCTCTTTTCTGCATTTATGGGTAGTTTCTCTGTGATCTACAGCATCGTGCAGAGAAATGCTTAAATCTTCCCCCTGCAGGCAGCAATCGACCTTAGAATTAACTAACATTGATGCTATGTTATTAACTGGTATTAAGAATATTAGATAGTCTGCTATTTAATTTAAACCTGGCTTGAGTTGCTACTGTGTAATGATCGGATTGCACAATTATTCCATTTAGAAGGTGATTCAAAAAGATTTAACACATAATGTGTGTGGCTTAGTAAATAGTAGTTATTTGTTAAGTAATTTGTCAATTGTATTAGTGTATTGGTCTGTAAGATTGTCAAAAAGTAACAAAAATATTGTTAGAGGAAAATGTTCAAATTTCTCAGTGTTGTTTAATCTTGTTGTGAGGAAAAAAAGATATTAGTTAATATTATTTTAAAAGCAAAACAAGGCCTAAAGTATTTAATGGTTTGATCATGTTTGACAACAGTAGGCATAAATCTATACCCATATGTCTCTCATTGCTTTAGTAGCAGTTCAAGAAAACCAGTTTGTCTGAACCGTGTAGACATTAAATGAAATACTCTTGAGAAGGTAAATAGGACAGGCTTTTCACCATCTAAATGTTGTAGCTGTTTGCAGTGCCAATGAATATAGGTTGACCTTTTTGATTACATTTGAGTGTAACGTAGTATGCACTCTGTTAACACCAATACTCATACTAATACTAATCGTGCGCATAAAAAAATATGATCAAAATAACTCTGACAACAGATTGTAAGACACACAGAATACAGAGAGAAAACATACAAAGGTTGGGCAGTATGTTAATTTTTTTTCTACTGGCCACCAACAACAACAGACAGTTGCAGATTTTTGATATATGTGCAGTGCCATCCACTCCCCCATGCATGCACATGCATGAATGACCTTGCCTCAAAAAATGTAAACTCACATACTTGGTATTATTTTTGTATTAAACCAGACAAACAAGATAGAGTGAGGCACCAGATGGTAAACCCTGGCAACATTCGGTCACTGGGGAAAAATGTGAAAAATGTGTACTCCCAGATTGGCTGGCCAGAAGTTACTGGAGGTTGCTGGGTGATGCTGAGTAAAATCGGTCACAGAGAGGGTACCTCACCAAAAACTTCTTTGTGATTGCTTTGGCCACTAGCAGAATGCTCCAGTCACCTGTAGTTTGCTGGGACGAGGCCAACTTGTCCACAAACACTTTCTGAGTGGAAGTGAAACTTGAAAAAAACTGTAACCGGAAAAGGAGACTGTTCACGTTCAAAGGAAAAGTTGCACCTATTGAAACATGTTGGCTTCAGCAGTAAGAATGCTCTAATTTTGAAGGTAAAAATTCTCAGATTCCAGTTTGTGACACACTTTCTCAGGTTTCGCTACCTCTCTGTGGTTATTTAGTAAGTGGTTGTAGACAAATCTTCCATTCAAACTATGGGTGACAGCAGCAGTCTGTTAGCAAGCAAAGCAGTGAGGAGGTTAGCAGTCCAGACTTTTCAACGACTAGATTCACCTAGCAACAGCAAGCACTTCCCAGAGGATAAACATATTTTTCCCTAGTGACTGGTGCTTACCATGGGGTCACTGACTGGTCTTCAGTGACTGGAGTTTAGCAGTCAATTTTACCTCCAGCAACCACTCACAACTGGTGGGGGAATAACTGTTTTTCCCTAGGGACCAGTGGTTGCCAGGTGGTCACCAACCAGTCTCTAGGAACTAGATGAAGAGCACCTTGAAGCTTCTGAATGAGCAAACGGATGGGGTTAACAAATATCATTAAGTGATTGGGATGCACTCCAAGTTAGCAGCTAGCTTGTCTAGTATGGATTGAGCTAGCTTCTTAGCTCAAAGATGTCTTGGAAACCATTCAATGGGACTAGTCATTACCAATGAGAGTCTCAATCAGTGTCTCTGCTGTAGTTCTCCACAACCTAAAGTAAGAATCTTGTTGCAGCATTCATCAATTGTGCTTTACAAGTTAATTGTTTTTCATGCCCTCAAAGCACAAATCGGCAATGGGCTCGACCAGTTGTCATGAACAATTATGACCAAACCTAATATAGAGGATTTTAAATTGAATCCTAAATGAAGAAAGTATTGTCAGTAGCACAATTACCATAGATTAAAAATGATACCACTGTAAGAAAAAACAAGACAGATTAGCAATATGATACTAACACTTGGTGCAGTGAAAAAAATCAACAACCCCCCCCCCCAAAATATGATTGCAGCTGTTAAACAGATAATTAAAAAAAAAAAACACGAAATAGCAAATTACGTGTTTGGTGTATGTTTACTTGAGCACCTTATGTCGATAGCATGATACAACATATGGGATTGTAAATAGCTTGAATGGACAAAAATAAATCTATCACATAGAAATGAGAAATACTTAATTCACAACCACAAAATTCATGGTGGTAAAACAGTCGCAGCATTGATTGACACCTGAGGGTGATGATGGCAGAGTGACCGCTGTGTCAAAGTGAGTGAAATTTATGATCTGTGCATCAAACGCTACCATAGTGAAAACCTGTCAGTGCTGAATAGAAGAAGAAGAGAGCCTCAGTCTCCACCACATACAGCATGTGCTACAGTGTGAGTGACTTTGAAACAATAAAGACATAGATAGATAATGCCAAGAAAACAGATTGTAGATAGTTACACAAGTGACTGCAGCCGTGCTTTCCTTTGACAGAGATTTAGATGGCTGTTATATACAATGGAGTCCTTACATCTGTTGTTTTTATCTATTTTCTTCACGCTGTCTATCTCGCTGCTTACTTGTGGCGGCAGAGAGATAGAAATTATCATTACGTGTCACCAATTTATTGTCCTGTCTCTGTTGCCGCAGAGATCATTTGACTTCCCTTCTAGCGCGATGTCTCACTTTGAAACTCTGTTTTACAGTACCTCGTGTTCCAGTGGCACAGCAAGCCACCGCTTTCTGATACGGCATCTTAAGTCTCTATTACTGCAGGCGCAGATAACGTGCGCTATTAACGCTTAAAGACATTTAGATGGGAACGCATGACAATCCCCTGTCAGAATGTACTGCTGTGCGATCTCCATTTCAAAAGTGATAATGAGATAGTCATTGTGTTATCCAAAAAAACTTTACTACTTAGCTTGCAAGTGCAGTAAAGATGTGAATTTGTCTGCTGTCTCTGTGTTAGTGTGCAAACGCATGTAGCAGTACGACTTAATTACTGTGCATAGTGCAGTCTTTGCACACACTCGAACACAGGCACCTGATTTTACTCCGGTAGTTGTTGAAGTATTTACTCAAGCTGTACTTTGCATACGATGCAGCGAGCAGTTGCTTTGACCTGATTTCCTATGACAGGAATTACTCGAGTATCCAGTCTGACACACATACACACAAATCTAACTCCCAGTGTGTCTTTTCTTTTTCCCCCAGTCTCTTTCAAGTTTGCTCTGTTACTCCTCTCTGTTCACCACCAACGCGGAGTGAACCTCACCTGCTTCTCACGTGCTTTAATCCCATCTCTGCTCGCCCGTATTTGACAGCGATTGTGACTCAAAATCTCACATGGAAAAATCAGCATGCTATTCGGGCTGTAGACGTGTAAGCGCCACGCCACGGATTTCTAAAACGCGTGTCGCAATCTAGATTGATTCACACACTGCACACCCTGTTAACCTCTACTACTATCATCCGTTTTTTCAAGGTGTGTTTCAGCTTCTCTCTGTTCTTGTTCTCGCTGTGGCTCTTCTTCCTCCTTCCTGCTCACATTCCCATCCTGCACAAATCCCTTTTTAACACAAAGCTTAGTAAATGCAAATTAGCCTTAAAGAACAAAATCACAGAGATCGACCTACAGACACACATAGTTCATATTGCAGCATGCCCTGTGGTGTGTTGCTGCATGATAAGTGCATTATAGTGGGTCTAAACGTACTGCGCTCAACCTCCAACGTTCTATAAACTGTCTTTATCCGTAGTAAATTTGAGGCTAGTTTAAGACCGCTGATGAACACTTAACCTGTCACCACACCAAAAGCCGCACTGCAGCAGCTTCGCCTCTTTCTCTCTCTGTCTTTAGCTGTCCTATCAAATTTAACACTCCCCTCTCTTTTTGCCTCTTGCTTATTTTTCTTTCTCCTGCTCCCCCTGCTGTGTCTGCATTTCTTCAGTTTAATCAAACAGCCCTCCTCACAATCTGTCTGTCTCTCTCTCTCTCTGCGTTATATCCATAATATAGGGTAGCTCAATGAATCCTTGCTGCCTTTTTTGGGGGGGCTGAGAAGGTAGAGGATAGTCCAAAGAAGTGTGCATCTGTATGAGTCACTGCATATGTGTGTGTGTGTGAATAAAACCAGGAGGGGGGTGTGTAAGGAGGCGAAGAGCATTGCGTCATTGGGGGTGTGTTGAACAGGAGGTGGGCTGAGCCGGCTGCCAGTCAGTGACGACAGTGGAGCACGTGTGTTGGCTATGGCTGGGAAGACGTTGTGCAGTGGTTATCGGGCTGTAGGCGAGAAGAGCTAGAAACAGCCGCAGCTCCGTGTTGCCGAAGGGGTGACCGAGAGAGTGCATGTCTGTGTGTGAGAGTGTGTGTGTGAGAGTGTGTGTGAGAAAGCGAGAGAGGAACCGTATGCATGTAGATGCTGCATGAGCTGCAACCGGAGCTGCTACTGGTGGTGGTGAATAATGCAGACGGGGGAACAGAGTTGGGATAGCATGTAGTGAGCCAGATTAATAATGTATCGTGCCGGTTATGAGCTCTGCTTTAGTTAGTTTTTCTGGAACCTGTAGCTGCCTACTATCTGCCTGCCTTCCTCACTCACTGACTCCCCCGCATACCTTTCTGCCTGCCTGCCTTCCTTCCTACCTGACTGTTGGACTGTCTGACTTGCTCAGAAAATGTCTCACTACCATTTCATCAAATGTTGTAAGTAGCCATTCAGCAGTTCTATATTTATGCATGCAAGTAGACTTGTCAGCCATGGGTGTGTGTCTGTTGCATTAGCACTTACTGTATGTTCACGTTGCCATACTGTATGAGTTCACATGCTTAAGAATTCTGGTCATTTGCTGCAGACGCAGCAGCGGTGTGGTCTAAACTTCAAATGGGTATTTGTGTCCCCCGTGTGTGTGTGTGTGTGTGTGTGTGTGTGTGTTCGTGCAGTAAGTGGGTGTGTGAGCTTGCTGCAGAGAGCTGCTGCAGATGTGTGAAGTTGACCGGTGAATGCGGCAGGTAGCAGCAAAACGAAGGAAAGAAAGATGAAGTAGAGCCACAAAGATGCAGATCCCACGAGTGTCTGGCAAATTCATATCACACTAACAGACTCACAGAGAGAGAAAGTGGTTTCAAGAGAAAGACAGATGGAGAGAAAACTGATGGTGGTTTAGAGGAGCACGGGAGAGAGGGAGGGGATGTCATTATTGGGAAATGGATGGAAGGAGTGACAGAAGGAATGTTGCCAAATTTTGAGTGATGGATGCAGATATTTGAGAGGCAACAGCAAGGAATACCGGAAAAAGGAAGAATATAGGAGGAAAGATAATTGAGTGCTGTGATGGAGGTGATGCAGGCTGTCAAAGTGTCTCCTTCACTCTGAGAACCCACCTCACCCCTTAATCCATCCACATCCCTTCTCCTACATATCCTGCATATTTATGGTGTCTGCAGCTTCCAGACACCATAAATGTGAGTTTGTGTGCATGTAATTGTGTATGTGTATGTGTATATTTTGCAATTTACAAGCTTCTGCAATGCTGTTTGTGTTATTAGCCGAAGCCTGCTGGAGCCTGCATGGGATGCTCTACATTTAATCAATAACTGATAGTTTGGAGATGGGATGGAAGAAGAAGAAAGCTCATGCTTTCTTTCCCCGTCTCTCTCTCTCTGTCTGTATATCCACTTAATCCATATCCCAGATTCATTCAGATCCATTTCCGATTAGTCCTTTCCTGGTCTGGTGTATTTGTCCACAGCCATTCATCACATAGTAGCAAGAGTCAGTGTATCTTGTTATTTTGACCACTTAGCGCAGACGTTATGCCCTAATATTTGAAAATAAATTGCAGGTTATTAAAAGGTGATGTGATGTGCACGAAATTTTATGTGCAAAGTGAAGTTTCTTGTGCACCTCACTAGAAGCTGAACTAAAATGTTCAGTTTCTAGTGATATACTCTCCTGTTTTTAGCTTATTTTATATACTCATATATCTTACATGCTTTGTACACCTACAGTTCATGTGTGGGCTGTCTGCCCTAATATGTCATCTTATTTGTTGTCTGTCATGGACCGGGAGTTTATGGATTTGTGTGACGGCAGCCTCGAATGTATGCTTAATAGATGATGTATTGGGGTGACAAAGAGTGTGAAGGATACAACCAGGCTGACCAAGGAACATGTAGCAGTAACAGCAAGGACAGAGACTGAGGCAAGAAACAGTCAGCTGATCAGAAAACAATTATCA
>VUQG01045231.1:0-11942 GCA_015106755.1 Etia nguti | reverse complement strand
TGAATCAAAAAACCATTTTTTTTTTTTTTTTTTTTTTTGGGGGGGGGGGGGGGCAAAATATCAGTATGATCTGAATGTGATTATTGCTGCATTTTTTTATTTTATGTAAAAATGATTAATTTTTGTGATCAATGAAATAAAATTCCACTTCTTCTCCTGGGTTTGGACTCTGAAAAGCATTGTGAGGTGTGTGCATGTGTATGTGCAGGCGTGATGCACTACACGTGTCTGGTCTTGATGGTCTGTTTCAACTTCTTCTTTTTTTTCTTTAACTCTGCACTGAATGAAATAGATGCAATGGAACAATACACACCAGTGTCAAATTAAAGTAAAAATCCTTAATCCTTGAACGCCTACAGCAAGGTCATCCTCTGATATGTTGTAGGAGGTATCTTGATGACACCGTTAAGATTCACACGTATCCTTCCTGGGTAGGGTCACTACAAATCAATGCAAGATTGCTCAAATTGATCCCCTTTAACCTATCATGAAGCATTTCTTTCCTGATGCTAGTGGTCTCTTTCAAGATTATAATGCCCCCCTCCCCCCTTCCATAGGTCATGAAGGGTCACTGATTAAGTATAAAAAATAAAATGAATCACATACTATCTTCACAGACAGTACCTCTCAGCCAAAGTGAAGATCTATGTGAGACTTTAGATGAACGACCATCATGTGAGGGGATATCTTTTGGCAGAGTGGTGTTTAATTCCCCACAGAAGAGATATAGAGACTCACTGAATTAATTTCATGTTGCAGTTAAGCTGTTCTGTAGGCATGTGGTGACCCAACACCTTACTAAAACAATTTATGATGTTTTTTCCCTTTAATTTGTTACATGTGCATATTAGAGTAGGAGAAAAAATGAGGCAATAACTGTGGGACTGAGAATGCAAGACTGTGGAGACACGCTGTCGTATATTATTAGAAAAAGCAGTAGGTTGAGTGTGTTTCTGTGTTTCAACCGTTAGCCAAGTTCCCAAAATAAAATACAGTTGAAGCACCTGGCATGAGCAGTATAATAATGACCCCCACCCACCACTCCCGTCTGGAACTTGAATACAAAAGAACGCTTTTTTTACATGTCTGTCCAGAGCAGATGGCACTGATGTATTGTGAAGGAGGTGTGTGTGTGTGTGTGTGTGTGTGTGTGTGTGTGTGTGTGTGTGTGTGTGTGTGTGTGTGTGTGTGTGTGTGTGTGTTTGTAAAAGGACTTAGTGTCACTTTAGCTGAGCCATGTTGGACAGCAGGCAGGCAGGCGATGAGCTCAGGTGAGGGATCTGTTCTCTCGTCAAATATTTCCACTTGGGGAAAAAATAAATAAAGCAAGAGATGATGGTATTGGTGACTGGCATCCAGTGAGGAGCTGCTATTTTCTCAATATGTTTAGCTTCTCCTCTGTCAGTCGCTCTGACAGCAAAGCATGTCAGTGATGCTGAGAAGTGGCTCTCTGCTTTTCTGCCTTGGCTGATGTCAGGGAGCAGCTAGCGGTCAGCCGTCAACTCTAGGGGTGGAGCCCCCTCATTTACTCTGTTAAAGTGGCATCCTTTTGCTAAGTGCTACTGAATCACACATGGGGCTTTATGAATTAAATTTTTTTTAAAAACCCAACTTATTTCATAAAATCAGCATGTTAATTTTCAGTTATATTCAGTGGAGGTAATTGCGGAGCTGTCGTAAGACGTTCCAAAACATCTGCGCTTATGGCAAGGCGCATACATGCAGCTACTTGCAAGGCAGAAGCAGGCATGATTAATCTGTGGGTTATTCAAAGAGAAATAATACCACATATTACTCATGACTATCAGAAATGACAAGTGCAAATTACAAATCATGATTAGTTTAAGTAAAATTATTCACACTTAGATGTTTTCATAAGTTCTGTAATAAGTTTTTAAAAAAAAGTCAGGCATGCACCATGAGTAACAAGTGGCAAATAAGAAGGAAACGGCAGAAACAACTACGAAAATGATGTTTTAACAACAGCAACGTGCAATTTGTTTTACAAGGTGCGGTTTCCAGCATTAATACAAGCTCGCAAACACAAATTATACCTAAGTAATATGGGAGTATGCATTAAGGCAAGTTTATTGTGCACATTCAGTTCTCTCCCTTTCTGCTGCAGACAAAAACTTCTTTATATGTGCCACACTCAGGTGAGTCAGTTCTTCTCAACTTGCTGTCATAAGGCATCAGAAACCACAGCTCCATGAAGAGAAAGACCTGCCAGCCTGCCAAAGGTTCATCCCTCTCCACCTGTTGTGGCACTGGTTGCTATAAACATCTGAGTAATTTGAATTGAGTATGCAATACTGTAATTTCTTCAAGATGCTATCTGCCTGAATCTGGCGCTGCGCCACGCACACGGGTTTGTAAGCACAAGCTGAAACTCACGAGCACTTCATCATGCACACGCAAAAAATGCACATTCGGGAGTTGGAAGCGTACATAAGAAGATGGAGGGAAAGTCTGAAAATAAGAAGGGGGGAGTGCAGCATGGATGAGGAGGTGGTATCTCTGTCCTTGGCTCTGACAAGGTGAGCTCTCTTTGCCCCCAGGACTGACTGAACAAACAACATTGCTAGCTGGTGAAGCAAAGGGAACAGGCTCTGAGCCATCACTGAGTATAGATAATTTCATAAGCACTTAAAGGTGATGAAACATGAGGGCATGGCAGTTTGAAGAGAGACACATAGGGGTGTAACTGACATAAAGACAGACACACTTTATCATAGTGTCAACTCGTGCCAAAAGGAAAAGCAAGTGAAAGAAAAACCTTGACAATGCTCAACACATCTCCAAACAATACTTCTTTTTTCTTCTTTCTTAATGTTGGTCTAATCTCCCTGTTTTGTATTTCAGCTTTGTTTTTGTTTTTTTACAGCCTCATATAGGCTGACACAGTGCTGTATTGGGCTGTGATTCGATCCTCTGTTCAGCAGTCATTCATTCATAGTTTCTACTTGCTTAATCCTTTTGTTCATTCATTTTTTTCCCTGTCAATCCCCTTAATCCACCATTAGAGATGAGGCCCATCCCAGCATACACTGGGCAGAAGGAACGAAAACATCCGTCAAAGGTCCACGACTTGCACTTGACAGCCAGTGTAGAATCGGCAGAGGACCCCCAGAGGAGTCGAGTGTTCCTAAAGTCGCCTCAAGCAAATTTTAGCTCATCTGTCTGTTTTGTATACTCTGGTTAATCTTGCTTTACACCAGACAAAGCCACAGCACTGCTCCCAAGAGTCACTCCTCATTGAAATACTAGTAATTGGCGTTGATTTCATTAAGTAGACGTGATGATGGGCAGCTAATACAAGACCAAGACACCCAGTATTCATTTTTTCTAATGCAAGGAAGGCATAGAGAAGTGTTGCATAATATTTCATGCAGAATTTTCCAACCACAAACAAACAAACAAAACCCTGAAATAAGCATACTTTTCAATAATATAAAAAAAATATTGATAACACTTTATGAGACAGCTCATGTCTAAGGGTATAATTCCCCTTGAATATATTTTACCTGAAATTACAAAGTAATTACATTTACCTACAAGTTTGTAGCTAAATATATGTTTCTACATACTCTACAATGAGGGGGTAATGATTCAAGTTTTTATAGGGGATGAAGTTACAATTCAGTTTTATTTACATAGCACCAAATCACAACAACAGTTGCCTCAAGGCACTTTATATTGTCAGGTAAAAACCCTACAATAATACAAAGATAGATATAATTAGGCTGTTAATACTTTTAAGTAGCGCACAAGTAATTTTACGTCTGTACAGTGGTTGAGAGGAAACAAATAATACTGTAAATGATTGAAGTAAATTATTGTAAGTCAGGGAGGAAGATGTAATTAAGCTGTAAATAATTTTAAGTCATGCGTAAGTCATTTTAAATAGTGTGTGAAATTGTTTCAAAGTAGGTGATAACATCTGCCCCACACAGTTGCTGTTTCAGATGGCAGAATCAACTGTCGCTGGCCAGAAGTGCAGAACCTTTCTTTTCTGCCTCTAAAATTAATTGTCTCTATTGATTTTGTCTTTCTTCTAATCTATCGTTTAAACAATCAATAGGGTCAGTTACAAACAGTATTTTCCGCTCAGGAAACAGGAAGACAAACATCCACGATTGTACAAGCTATACAATCAAATGAGCTTCATGTGATAAGGGATAATAAATATACACTATAATGCATTTTATTAGTTTTTTCACATTTTTGGAAGGATATAATACTATGCAGGGATTTCCCTGTTTGATAGGGTTAAATGATGAAAGAGTTCAAAGGTCAAATCACAAGCCATCTCGTTTAAAGAAGATCAAAACATTATCATTAAACCCTCACATCTGTTATAATGTATTATGGCAATCACTATAAATGCAGCCACAAAATGCATTAAGTGATGATGATGTTTTTCTTTCCTGTGGTGTGGGTGGTAATGATTCAATTTACGTGATAAATAGGGACCAAGTGCTTCCTGATTAGTGAGCAAACTGGAGGGGGTGGGAGGGGGGGGGGAGAAGAAATGAAGAAAATGGCCTTACTATTAGGACTGAGAACGAGGAAGCAAAGGCAGAACCAGGCTTGTTGATCCACAACCCGATCAACAAATGAAAAACAAAAAGTGCTTGAAAGGGAGGGGGAAAAAAAGTCACTGCAATATTTTTCTTCCACCAAGGGAACACGGCAACACAGCCTCAGGAGGGATTTTCCTTGCAGTTGAGGGGCTTATTTGAATTGGATCTGCTGTTGATTGAAATGCATCGGCCCAATATCACAACTCCTTATAACTCGATCCTGGGCACAGATGGACGAGTCATCTGAGAGGACACTTTCTCTAATCCTCAGTCCTCTCATGTGCTACAGCATTCTGGGATGTCGGAGAGGGAAGAAAGGGGACTGCAGACACCGATGACCCTTCAGGCCCTCCAGTGTATACACACAAAACTTTGCACACACGATTCATCCAAGAGGCATTTGTGACTGTTAGCTCTGGGGCAAACTGATTTCATGCTAGACTGAAGAATGAGATCAAAAATAACAGAAAGGTGTAGAGGACAGTGTTTTCTTAGGTTTACTTCTCATCCAGCAGTTGAAATTACAGGGTACTCAAGTCAAAGGTCAGCTTGTCACATGTAGTTGTCTAAATGTGGCTTTGACCCCTCTTCACCTCTACTGTGCTTGTTTTTCACTGAGTCTGAAAATAAATACCCATTTTTGTTTTTGATGGATGGATTTGCAACTTTTAGGTTTATCCCAAGGGGAAAAAAGTCTCTTCTTTTCTTACATTTCTTAACCCCTGGTATTTGAATCTCTTTTCTTTCCACTTCCTGCTGTTTAGCCAGCCTTGTGCTGTCAACACCACAGTTTCTGCGGCTCACACCCTCTCATCCAGATAAGCACAGTTGCTGATACATAGTAAAGATAATGAGACAAAGAACTGCAAATTTCTATGCAGACAGTTATTGCATCAGGGGCAGTGAAAGATACAAAAACAAGACCTCATAACAAATTCAGTTAATGCACATATAAGAAAAGAACTGCATCTGACAATCATTGACAGTCATTATATTCTTAATAATCCCCATCTATTTTTCTATGCTGTGTGAAGATTGCATATAAAAACAATTTTAGTTTCAACCACAGTTTAGTTTGAGTAAGTAATTAAAAACAATCCTAGGGCTGGGCTGAAAAAAAAGAAGTGCCTCATTCTGCAAATATGGATTTATGCTCATTGTAATACTGTAACTGTACGCTACAGGTGGCCTGGCCTGGTAGTCAGAATTACGCTTTTGGATTGATTGTCATAATTTAATGTTTATTTAATCTTCTAAGATGTTCAAACAAATTTAGCATTACATCTTGTCAGTCATAATGCATCATTTTATCTGGCTCTCATGATGACTGTGTTGTACACACAATGGAGACTATTGTTCAAAGATGCCCTTGGATACAGACTAATGGTTGCTATTTTTTATCAACAATACCTCAAAACACAACTGGTAAGTTTCTGTTAGCTTGAGTGGCCGCACACAAAGAAAGGCAGTGTTCTGTGCTGACTGACAAAATCTGTAAGACATAAATGATTTACTTGGGTTTAAATACCAGGGCAGGGCACCCCTAGTTGTGCAGTGTAACAAACTAACAAAACAATTGAAGTGAGTAACCTTTTCATGCAGGGAAGTGAAAAATTGAAGGGAAAACTGGAACCCTGAACCACTGCTGTACTGCTGTCATTGTTAGGGTCAACACAGTGGTGCCCCTGCTAAGCCACCCACAGGGCCTGAGGGTTCATTGAATGGATTGATGAGTGTGTCAGTGCAATTAAATATCTATGGAAGATTTAGGACCATCATGTGCTCTCCCCATGTGCAACAAGCTCTCCACCACTACTATCATTATGCCAAAAGACAAAATATTTTTATGAAAAATGTAGCCCCATTCCTCGGTTAGAGTTGATGAATGTAGTCTCATGCATGTCTGATGACACAGTGACAGCTTGGTGACTGGTATGTGTGGAGAGAGTTTTTTTTAAACGAGGTGCTGTTGTATATACATGTTTAAGATTTTTCCTTATGAGGGAAATTTGTAGGAGCATGGTATTTTAATTAATCATGCAAACATAGTTTTCTATGTTTTGGACAAGAAGGAGTGCATAAACAGCATGGGTGGATGCCTCGAAGCTTTGACTGACTACTGACCTGTAGTTCTTTACTGAGTCAACATCGTGAATGTTTAGAGCACAGGCACATATATTTCTGGTCCTACCGGTATATTTACATCTCAAACCGAGGGCAGAATACTTCTGCGATACAAGATCCATTCAAGCTATGACTGTATTACAGACAAAAAGGTTGTTTTACAGTGAGCTGGGTGTTTTGCAGCATCAGCTGCATTTCTAATAATGAAATTGCATTGATCACAAAAACTTGTGTTTTTACTCAGCAGTGAGCTCACGAAGATGTTATTTATTTAATGAGGTTTTCACTTCTCTTTTGAATATGATCAATCACATGAGATATTGAAATGTCAATGTCATCTATCAATGTGACCGAAACAGATCTGAATCATGTTAGAATAAATGTCTGGATCCTGCAATAAACCATGTGAACAAAAGTATTGGGTAACACCTCTTAATCTTTTAATCCAGGTCTTTTCAGTCCTATTGCCACAGGTATGCACTTATGGTTTTAATTATGCTTACCTCTCCTTGATGTAGTTTAAAGCAGCCTGTAAAGGTGGCCTATTATATTATACACACTACTGTATTGTTCAAACTTTATTGCAGTGCATCTTACTTTATAAACCTCTTTTTTGTGGATATACAGTGTGTAAGTTCTAATTCTGAACATAAGTAACAGTATGAATTAATGCCTCTGTGTCATAGTTCACTGCTTTTATGAAAGAGCTAAGTGAGGTAGGTCAGGGTGTGTGTACATGCCTAAACCAAAAGCTTTTCTGTTAAGGGCATATACTATACGGACAAAGGTAGGCCACACCTCTCATTCTAAAGCACATGGTATTGTAATAAGATTTCATCATTTCAACGTGTACTTTTGTGAAATTTCTTCCCTCCTAGACATTCCACCATCAACTATAAGCATTATTATTGGAAAATGGAAGCATTTAGGAACCACAGAAACTGGCACAACTGATTCAATAACTGCAGAGATCCAAAGTTCCTCTAGCATTAATATCAGCACAAAAACTGTGTGCCGGGAGCTTCATGGCATGGTTTTTCATGGCTGAGGAGCTCCTTTAGGTGTAATGTGTAGGTGGCCCAGTACTTTTGTCCATGTAGTGTGTATTGTTCCAGTGTAACTGAATATAATTGAACGTGAGACAGATTTTCTTTTCTTGGAATTTAATAAATCCCTGCACTATCACACCACACACAGAACAAAATGAGAGCAGTGTGAAGCACAGTAGCAGCAGACACACAAACAGGTGGATCAGCCAGGATCTGACGGTAAATGAAGTTTTCCTCTTCTTTGCATCCTACAGCTGTTATAGACAGATTTCCACAGCAAAGCCGACCATTACATGGCCTTATTTTTGCTAGCAGATTGCTCGCTCTTTCACCTGATTGGCTCATTTGTGACCAACTCATTTGCTGTACTCTTACTACACTGCACTGAATTTAATAGACTGCGTCTACATTTATAAATCTGCACATCATCACTAGATACATGTTATGAAAATTTCTGTATATACTTCCTGAATCAGTATGAATGTGTACAGACTGATGTATGTGCTTTTCACATTGGTGGTAACAGACCTTTAATGACGCGCACTAGGCATATAGATAAACAAACACATGCATTATACACGATGTACATACTTGGTATTATGGCTTTATAGAGGAGCCATGCATGTCATTGCAGGTCTTTATCCATGCGCAGGGGTTATACAAACTGAGCAGCAGCCAAAAGATACTGTGCAAAAACACCTGACTCCTCTGTGTTTTCCATTAACCGTCATCTTGACACTCCACACTTTCCACACAGCAAGCACAATTTCTTTACTTACTGTCTAGATTTGGATATATTTGATTGTCTTGAATTTTTCTTTGTATCTGCCCTGAATTTTCTTTAGATTTGTGCCAGGATTCTAAGAATAAGTCAACACTGTGTTCGGTTGCTTAAGTGTTTTTTTTTCAGCAGTTTAACCAGTCAACATTTATAAAAGGAGCAAAAGAAGCATTAGGCTTGAGTTATTGAGAACAAAGGTCCTGCAGACTTTCCTGGTACAATGCACACATAAATCATTGTATTCTTAATTGGATTAAAACCTCAAAGTGAGTTTGGAGACCTCCCACATCCAAGCAATGGAAAAAGCAAGCTGTATCGTTGTAGATTTCCATCTCTTAAGGTCTTCAGTTTCTCAATAGCTATTAGACAGGGATCTTTGTTACAAATTCTTTATTTTATTGAGGCAGTAAATCTATCATCTCTACAATACAGAAGGGTATACAAGCCTTTTTTCTTTCACTCGTTTCCCCTCAGTAAAGATGTTCCATATAAATAAACAAATGGTATCTTCCCCATCATCTTCTGTAATTTTTTTTTGTCTTACTTCTCCTCCCCTATCCTTTCCCAGGTGAAAGGAAATTGTTGGCACATGTCCAAGGATTGCTCGGTCATGATGCACGAACGGCTCTGACAGTAACCCTGACTGATCTGAATGTGTGTGTGTGTGTGTGTGTGTGTGTGTGTGTGTGTGTGTGTGTACTTAGGTGTATGCCTTTGCTGTATGTTAGTGTTTGTTAGTGTGAAATTAGTTTGGGCACCTGTGTGCTGACAGCAACCTGCTGGGTGAGTAGCACCGATGACACTGTGACACATGTCAGCTGAAAGCATCCTGTTCCGTCAGCATTCATTACTACTATGTAACGACTCACTGACACATACTGAGGAAGTTGAAAATACTGTTGGGCTTTTGATAAGCACATATTTAAAATGACAAAGATGTTTGTTCCAACAAAATCATTTCGCAATTTTAAACCAGACAGCTACAAATAAAGTGGATTCGTCACAGTGATAGTGAAATGTTGATCCAAAAAGTAACTTCTTGAAGATCACAGCGAACAAGTAGTATATGAAACATAAAATAAAAAAGTAAACATGAACTAGAGCAGTTACGTTTCTATAGAATGAGATATAATCTAGATGTTCTGCTGCTGGATAGATCAAATTTTATGGTTTGTCTTTCTGATATTAAAAGTCACAAAACCTCTGTAAGCACAATGATTCCAAATTTCCTTTTATTCAGAAAATAAAAGGAGATCAAACTGATCTGTAATTTGGAGGGAAAAAAAGGAAAAATCTGGCTCGTAAGCTTTGACTCAGAGCTTTGCTGTGGCAAAGAAATTGTTGGAGTGGTGTAGTTATGTTTAAAACTTCTAATATCAAGCAGATCTTGGAGAAAAAAAAGTCATCCGTGCCTTCATCTCATCGCTTTTGGACTTTTGCAATTCCCTCTACTTGGTTCACAGCCAAAAGTCCTTCTTCAGTCTCTAGACCTTATAATAAATTCAAAGGGATAAGTCCACATCACTCTCAATGCTACACTTGTAAAATTGATTTAAAACTTTTATTCATTACGTTAAAGCCTTACATGGCCTCCCTCCTGACTAGACTATAGAGTTAATTATGGACTTATGAACCAAGCCTCATATTTTCCTAAAGGTTCAAACATCCCACCTCTTTGTAAAAGGAAGTCGGGCATTTTTGGTAAATGCTCCAAAAGTGTGGGCCTCTTTATCAGAGCAACTGAGTAGCTGGTCAGTGAGTACTTTTAATTCCTTATGTATTTAAAAGTAAAAGTACACCCCAATGTATTTGAAAACGCTCCTCAAATTTTTACTCTAAATCTTATCTACTTTATTTTTATTTTTATGAATAATTTTTTTAAGTTTTACCTGCAGCAATATTTTCTCTGTCTCACTGTTTTATGCCATGTTTTTTATTTCCTTTTTCTTTAACTATGTTTACTTGTTTTGAAAATTGCTACAAGAAAAAAGTTTTATTACTGTTATAATTAGATTAAGAAAAAAAATTGCATCAAATGATTTACATTGAGTTTTTGTTCTTCAGTTATATCAGTGACACTGACATTTTTATCAGTGCATATTTACATATGAGCATTGCCTGTAACTATTAAAACCTGTAACTCACTCAACCATGAAAAAGAAGGAAGAAGGACAAAGAAAAACAGCACCGACAAGTAGCAACAACACAGCAGCAGTTGACACCTAAAGTCCCACATGTGAGTTTTGAGCGAACATGACTAAAACAGATTAAAAAAAACCCATAAAGACATGAAAGAAAAAAGAAAACTTCTGCCAGGTTTTCATTTAAGCTCAGTTTAGACATTCAGCTCTCACACACAGGCAAAGGTTTCCACTTGCTCATCTGAAGAACCCAATACTCCCTGAATTATAGGGAGATTAGGCCTGGATTATGCCGCCTCTAAGAATCCCAGCCAGAGAGCAGCTATCATATCCATCAGTGGAGACACTGGGCCGCACCTGTTGCCCAACAGCCATATGGAAAGGGACAGTTTAGGTCCCATTTTTTGGAAATATTGTGGACATTTTAAAGCAAGAAAACCTCAATTTATTATTCATATAATAAAATTCTGTGTTGCTTTAACCTTTTATATTTCCTCTCCAAAGGAGCAATTGTACTTTAATACGCTGTATGTGAAACGTGTTTTGAATTTTATAACATTACTTCATTCCCTGGCAAAAGATGCCTCCAAGAGTATGTGAATGTGTGCATGGCCCAAGAGGTTCTTTATTGTCCCTGCAAGCACTTTACAACCAGCTGTATGTGCAGTAATTCACTTGAATGCAATTATCTTGAAAAAGAGGACCATAAAAAAGGCAATTTCAAGAAAATGGTGTCAAGAAAAGTTAATAAAAATAGGAGTTATTTACATGGATAACGACTGCTAATGCTGCTGTAATGGAAGGGAGGCGGTGGCAAGCGCTCACGATTAACTACTTCTCTTAAAAGTGCTGCCGACTTGCAGGTGCAACACGCAAAGCCCTATAAATGCGTGCATCTTTGGGGAAAAAAGAAAAATTGCATGTTACTGTGTACGTAAATTAGTTGATCTTGTACCACCCACCAAGCACCGCATGACCATAGACGTTGGTCTGTCAGTCAAGGCCTTTAAAAGCATGTCCCTTTTAAATCAAAAATTTTAAAACTTCAGGAAAAGAGCTTATTTATTTTTAAGCTGATTACATGTCTACCTCACACATTACTTTTCTATGTTCTTTTTTTTCTTTTCTTTTTTTTCCGACTTTTTAAATTTATTCGCTTTACACAAATCGTGGTCACAATACAACTGAAAAAATTGTGATTATACATAGAAATAAAGCACAAAGAGAAAAAAAAAAAGAGAAAAAAAAAAAAACCCCCCAACCT
>VUQG01045230.1:0-10401 GCA_015106755.1 Etia nguti | reverse complement strand
GAAAAATTACATCAATATTTAGTAGATCCTCCTTTTGCAGAAATAACAGCCTCTAAACGCTTCCAATGAGAGTCTGGATTGTGGTTGAAGGTATTTTGGACCATTCCTCTTTACAAAACATCTCTAGTTCATTCAGGTTTGATGGCTTCCGAGCATGGACGGCTCTCTTTAACTCGGCAGAGAAAAGGCTTCCTCTGCATCACTCTCGCATACAGCATCTCCTTGTGTAAAGTGCGCCGAATGGTAGAACGATGCACAGTGACTCCATCTGCTGCAAGATGATGTTGTAGGTCTTTGGTGCTGGTCTGTGGGTTGTCTCTGACTGTTCTCACCATTCGTCGCTTCTGTCTATCCGAGATTTTTCTCGGTCTGCCACTTCGAGCCTTAACTTGAACTGAGCCTGTGGTCTTCCATTTTCTCAATATGTTCCTAACTGTGGAAACAGACAGCTTAAATCTCTGAGACAGCTTTCTGTATCCTTCCCCTAAACCATGATGGTGGACAATCTTTGTCTTCAGGTCATTTGAGAGTTGTTTTGAGACCCCCATGTTGCTACTCTTCAGAGAAAATTAAAAGAGGAGGGAAACTAACAATTGACCCCCTTAAATACTCTTTCTCATTATTGGATTCACCTGTGTATGTAGGTCAGGGGTCACTGAGCTTACCAAGCCAATTTGAGTTCTAATAATTAGTTCTACAGGTTTTGGAATCAATAAAATGACAACAGTGCCCAAATTAATGCACCTGCCTGATTTTGTTTAAACAATTATTGCACACTTTCTGTAAATCCAATAAACTTCATTTCACTTCTCAAATATCACTGTGTGTGTCTCCTATATGATATATTTAACTGACATTTTTTATTGTAACAACCAACGATTTATACAGGAAAATAATGACTATTAACAAGGTTGCCCAAACTTTTGCATCCCACTGTAATGTTAAATAAGAAAAGCTTTTGATATGAGCTGGGGAACTCCACAGCATTAAAATTAAAAGATGAAACGGCACTAAATTCAGGATGTGGCCTTTACTGAAGGTGGGAAAGTCATAAAATAAGAAAGATCAAATATATCCAGGATGGAAAGAAAATCCTGTGCAAAAATATCAAAAGCTGTGTCCTGATGGATATTGAAACCCTTAATTAAAATTACATTTAGGAATATTGCACAAAGATCATCTAAAGTCAATGCAAGCTCTCTCTATATTTATCTAGACAGATAAGTAGCTGACACCTGCCTTTGAGAATCACCTGTTAATAAGAATCTGTTTCTTAAACAACTAATTAGTATTTTAACAGCAGCATGTTGGGAAAGTGTCCAGTTACATTGATACCAAATTAGATATCTCTAATTTGTGCCTCTCCATCTCTTTCATTGTCTTACCTGTGACAGGAAAATCTTTTTCCTGCTCTATATTGAAGGATTTATCAGTAACCAAAGATCACCGGTTAACATAATGACTTAATTATGCAGCAATGTCACATCCACATAGAATCTGTAATATATCAGCATGTGTGAGTGAGTCTATGGAGACACATGATATAAGTTTTGAGTGTCTTTATATCATGTTACTCTGAGCTCACTGTGCGCTGCAGAGCCACACCCTGTTTAATGACTCAGCCTTCCCATAAACACTGTGTCATCACATTAGGAACCATCAGTTCCCTCTCTAATGTTGCTATTCCAAAGAATTCTTACCTTCAGGCAGCGAGGAACACCAGCTGGTTCAGTATGAGAGTAGAAACAAAGGGATTATTTCAGTCTTGTAATAAAGCTCGAGTACAGCTGATGGTTGGAAAACAGACCCTGCTTCTTACTGAGTGTCTGCTGGGATAGAGTGGTGGAAAACCTCAGAGAGAGAGGAGGGGCTTAAGAAAGTGAAAGTCAAATTTTTTGGTGCAGTTTTATTGATGACAACATTCCAGAGGAGATCACATCATATAACATTACAGCCCATAAACAGATTCAAAGAAAAAGAAAAAGATCACTAATCTTTCTCTCTCTCTCGTAATCAAAGGAAAGCCATCCTTTGCTTTGATTGCTGCTTTGCACACTTTTTGACTGCTGTTGTTAAATATTCATGTCACAGATTTGTTTGTTCTGCAGATTTACTGCAGAGGACGGATCTTCATGCTGATGGTCTTCAGAGAGTAATCATGACCCTTCCACTGGTGCCAGGCCACACCAACAGCAAAGATAGTACCATCAGCTCCCCAACGATAAACCCCGTTAGGATTTGCATAGTGACAGTCGTTGTACCAGAACGCCCCCAGATATGTTTTTGCACAGTTCACTTGTGAGTTGTCCTGATCTTTGTCAAATGTAGTGAACTTTTGTCGATTGTGAAAATTCAGGGCATCTCCTGCAGAGACACAGATGAACAATCACAACATTACCTTTAATCCCAGTCAGACTGATCAGCAGGTGTACTGGGAGTGTTCTCAGTGGACTGCTTTTGGACCAGCCTCCTGTATTTGAGCTCCTTTCCCCAGCCACTGATTCATGACCTGCTGTTCCTACAGACTCTCCACAAGAATCCAGCACAAAATGTCACTTTAAACTTACTTAAATATGTATTCACCCACCCGCCCCTCCATCAGTGAATCCAGACACATTCAGCCTGTAGCCGTCAGACTCTCCATCGATGGAGAACGAGGAGTAACGAGCAAACACTTTGTTTCCATCAAAATCCTCCATGTTGACCAGCAGCTCGTACCTTTTTCTCCGGGTCAGGTAGAAGACATTTTCCAAGCCTGGAGAGAATCATAAACTCATTGATCAAGTCTTTATGCTTATATCACTACCCCTGAAGTCACATAAGAGGTTCTACTTTATGAACAGAGAACTTAATGACTGATAAACAGCACCCATTCCTCACCGAGCCAGTACTCTCCAGCAGCGTTACCAAAGCCCGTCTTGTACTGATCCCAGGGTCTGTAGAAGTTCACCGAGCCGTCCAACCTCCTCTGGAACACCTGGGGAGGAGGCAGGAAGGTGGTTACTACACTCTACAGAATGATCCATGAGGTTAGTAAGGAAAATATTAAGAGTGTTTTTAACATAAAAACATTTGTTACAACTGTGGGTTTCTACAGATATTGTTGTGGTTTTAAATTGGTGCATGTTGATGTTTAAACCAAAGGGCTAGTTCACTTTGAGGATAAAACTATTTAACTAGCTAAAGGATGTTCTGTAGAGGTGGGCGCATTGATCCGAATATCGACAGTATTGATTTGGTATCTACACTTTGTTTCTATTCTCTTTGTTCAGTACGTAGCCCAATGAATTGTGTTTAAATCAAAAAGTCAAATTAATTAATATTAGCATATGAAAGCTCAGCTACTGTTGCCACTGTTTGTGCACCATTTCTGACTATTGATGTTTGGGTTTAGAAAGTTGGGCCATCTTAAAACAATTTAGATGCTTATTTAGTTTTGTTTGCTTGTTTTTTTTAACACTATAGTTTAAAAGGTTTGACATTTTCTTGCAGTGTAGTTGCCTTAAAAGTTTGCATTCTGAAAAGAGACAGATAAAAGAAAAAGCCATGTCTGTACAGTTTTTTGCAAGCATTTAAAAAAAAAAAAAAAAAAAAAATAAAAAAAAAAAAAAATTTAAAAAAATAAAACATTAAAAAAAAAAAAAAAAGAAAAAGAACATTAAATGTAAATCCTAAAGTTGCAGTGATTCAACAAAAAAAACCAAAAAAAAACCAAAACACATGCAAATTGGAAACCTGCATCGAAACAATATCCTAAACAACATCTAGAATGAAGGATTTCTTTAACCCCTAGACAACAGCTTACAAAAAATTCTGCCACATTATATGGAAACATCTGCTGTCCCTCATTTTCACTTTCCTGAGTGCAGCCCTCTGTTTCCTGATGCTTGGCCTCCCTTTCACCTGGTGATGTAGCCAACGCATGATGCACTGAATAAAGGAAAGAAGGTCAGCATGACTTGCTTCATAATGTTAACAGAGCCTTAATATATCCTTATATTAGTTCAAGTGAAAGTTGGGCACATATTCCTGCTTGGCTGTAATCTCCTGTGATGATCCGTGAACATTAAAATCAGACACATTAATGATGCCCTCATCAAACAAACCCCCCAGGAATTATTACTCACTGCAGTAACAAAATCTAACTTGCCACATACCTCGTCTTCTCCGGCAGACTGGACTTTCAAGTCACTATCAGAACGCTCTTCTGGTTCCTCCTGAGGGAAAAGAAAGCATGTTCTACATAAAATCAAATACAGTTGCAGCAAATCACTGGTAACACAGAGGCACATGGCTGCACTAAAAACTGTTTACACCTGCTAAAAGTGCAATATTAATTAATACAATTAATAAAATTACGTTAAGGGAACAGACTCACTTTTTAGACAATAAATATTTCTGCACTGCAATATAAAATGTTTACCTGTGCAGGTTTTTGTATCCCTGTCATTATATAGAGGCAGGTGGTGGAACAAATTGAGCCAACTTCTTGGCCAACCCAAAGAAAACTGCTAGAAACATTTGGTTTCATTAGTCGTTTACAACCTCTAATTGTACTCAAATACTCAAAAGGGAATGTCTGGCCAGTTGACAGTGCAAATGTTCTTCTGAAGATTGCTGCTATTTCTTCTCTAAGTTGTGCTTCAGACCAGTCAGATGTAAAGGGGATCTTCCCAATAAGGCCATCTTGTGCTAGATTTGCTCTTGAATCTCCTCTCGGTATGAGAAACGTTGATGCTGAAGACAAGGCCAAGCACACAACATCTTTTGTATAGTGTTTGCAGGTCTTGTTTTTTCTCACAAAACGTGACCGTGTAGCATGATCTTAAGGAACTGATGGAAGAGGAACCTGAAATGAATTCAAACACAGATACAGATAGACACCTATGCATTACAATACATCCGTAAGGTTTCTGTTATCTGTTCATGGAAACTGTAGACTCAGACTATGTTACTATTGTCTACCCATTACACAGAACACTGAACCTTTTTTATCTTGTAGATTAGCACTTGGTGATTGTTGGTCAAGTTGTTGATTCAGTCCCCAGGTGCTCTAATCTACAGCTCCCAATGGGTTTATCTGAGTATGAATGTGTGTGAATATTAGACAGAAAAAGTGCTTGTATTAATCTGTGCCTGTGAATGGGTAAATGAGATCTGTTGTATAAAGTGCTTTGAGCACTCAATTAGAGTAGAAAAGGCCTGCAGTTAGGTCAATGTGTATTTGGACCCTGACAAGTTTGGTTTTGTTGCCCGTTTACTGAAACATATTCCAATCACAATTATATCATGGACATGATGTGCAGACTCAGCTTTAATTTAAGGTATCCATATTCAAATGATGATGTCATTATCAATTAAGAAGATAAAAGGCCTGGAATTGATTTGAGACGTAGTGTTTGCATTTTGAAAATTTTACTGTGAACAGACAACATGCGGTCAAAGAGAACATAACAGAAAAAACCCATCTGAGAAATTGCTACAATATTACGAATGGCAAAATCTACAGTTTGGTACATCCCGAGAAAGAAGGAAAGCACTGGTGAACTCAGCAACACAAAAAGACCTGGACGTCCACGGAAGACAACAATGATGGATGATTGCAGAATCACTTCTATGGTGATGATAAACCCCATCACAACAGGGAACCAAGTGAACAACACTCTCCAGGAGGTAGCCGTATCAATTTCCAAGTCTACCATAAAGACAAGACTGAGTGAAAGTAAATACAGACTAGGGCTGTGCGATATGACCAAAATCTCATGTGGCGATATAAGACATTTGTTATATATATATTCTGTGAATCTCGGGCAACTCGGCCTGTGTGAAGTGTTTTAAGCTGGGTTTCGTGTACCTGGAGTCAAGTGTTTTGACCGATGCATGAAACTATATATTTTTAGACGTAAGTTATAACGGCGGGCATTTCTTTGTGAGTATTTATTACAGGGCGTGCTGTGGGAAAAGCCCGTTGACTCTAGTGGTGGTCAGAGGGCCCGGTGGCGCCAGTGTCCGGCAGCCTCGCCTCTGTCAGTCCGCCCCAGGGCAGCTGTGGCTACAATGTAGCTTGCCATCACCAGTGTGTGAATGTGTGTGTGTGAATGGGTGAATGACTGAATGTAGTGTAAAGCGCTTTGGGGTCCTTAGGGACTAAGTAAAAGCGCTATACAAATACAGGTCATTTCTAAGGTTTATTTTGAGCACCTGATGGTTCTTTTTTGCTTCTCATCCATAAACTCTCTCCATACTCTTTCACGTGATTCTTGTGTAGGCGGTAGAAGAGGTTTGCTGTGTTTGAGCCTGAGGTGGGGACCGGTTTGCGGCATAATTTGCATAGTGCAGTTTTCTGGTCCATGTCAGACTTTTCATAACTAAACAATGTACATGCTACAGAGGGAGCCCCTCATTTAGGAATAAGGTCCTCGATTTGTTTTGACTGGTCCTTCTGTTTGGCACTACCTGGTTCTGCCTCATCTTCACTGGCCATGCTGGTATTCTCTGTGCCTGCATCCACATGGTGACTGTAAGCGCCAGTTATAGTAACTTCATGTTTTTATTTGAGGTAATTTGTTTGATGCATATTCTTAAATTTGATGTTTGAGAATAAATGTATATCATTTCAGTTTATTTTAAAAAGTCTCAACAGGATGTCTTGATGCATGCTCAATCATCCAGGTAAGTAAATCTCGAAAAGTTGATTCTGTTCATCTGGACGTAGCGTTTTCAGTGGGAGAAACGTTTCGTCACTCATCCAAGTGACTTCTTCAGTCTCAGCTGACTGCAGGTTTCCCCATCTTATAAACAGTACATTGGGCTGGTTTCAGTCATTATGCAAATGTACTGTTTATAAGATGGGGGAACCTGCAGTCAGCTGAGACTGAAGAAGTCTCTGGATGAGTGACGAAACGTTTCTCCCACTGAAAACGCTACGTCCAGATGAACAGAATCAACTTTTGGAGGTCTCAATAGGATCTTGAGCTTTATTGTGAAAGGTTTATGTAGAAAATAAACAAGCAGACGGCGGAGCCACACGATGGTTTTACTATCGTTGCTGCTAACGAAAGTATGGGTAAAAATAGTTGGTTGTCCGTGCGTAGTGTGGTCACTTTAAATATTAGAGAAAGAGAGAACTTTAAGAAATTAATATAGCCACTACAGTGACCATCAAAACAATGACAAATATTGCCATAAAAAGTTTATTTTGCGACACCACGAAATAAATGATAGTGTATAATATGAAACGATAGATGTTTTCATATCGTCATCTGATATATATCGTCATATCGAACAGCCCTAATACAGAGGGTTGCAAGGTGCAAGCCACTCATAAGCCTCAAGAATAGAAAGGCTAGAATAGACTTAACAAAAAAAACAAACAAAAAAACCCCCAACCATCTAGTAAAAGCCAGCAAAATATTGGAAAAACATTCTTTGGACAGATAAAATCAAGATCAACCTCTACCAGAATGATGGCAAGAAAAAAGTATGGAGAAGGTATGGAACAGCTCATGATCCAAAGCATACCCACATCATCTGTAAAACATGGCAGAGGCAGTGTGATGGTTTGGGCATGCATGGCTGCCAGTGGCACTGGTAGTGTTTGCTGAATATGTGACACAGGACTGAAGCAGCCGAATGTGTTCAGAGACATACTGTCTGCTCAAGTCCAGCTAAATGTAGTCACATTGATTGGGCAGCATTTAATAATACAGATGGACGATGACCCAAAACATACAGTCAAAGCACCCCAGGACTTTATTAAAGCAAAGAAATAGAATATTCTTGAATGGCCAAGTCAGTGCCTGGATCTTAACCCAATTGAGCATGCATTTTACTTGTTGAAGACTAAATTTAGGACAGAAAGGCCCACAAACAAACAGCAAGTGAAAGCCAATGCATTAAAGGCCTGGCAGAGCATTAATAAGGAGGAAACCCAGCATGGCAGGGATAACCCGGCAGGGATAGCTCAGTAGGTAAAAGTGTTGGCCCCGTGATCGGAAGGTCAGGGGTTCGATTCCACTGAACGACTACCCTGAGGTACCGCTGAGCAAGGTAACGTCCCTACACACTGCTCCCCGGGCGCCCAATGGCAGCCCACTGCTTCACTGAGTGAATGGGTTGAATGCAGAGAGGAATTTCCCCACGGGGATCAATAAAGTATACATTAACTGGTGGTGTCCATGACTTCAAGACTTCAGGCTGTCATTGCCAACAAAGGGTCTTGAATAAAGTAATAGAAATGATCATTTTATTTTCAGTTATTTAATTTGTCTAATTACTTTAGAGCCTCTGAAATGATAGGATTTTGTTTGCAAAATACTTTATTTTCTCACATTTTTATGCAATCATTTTGTCCAACCCACTGAATTAAAGCTGAAAGTCTGCACTTCAACTGCATTGGAGTCGTTTCATTTTTAATTCATTATGGTAATGTACAGAAGCAACATTAGAAAATTTGTCTGTATCCAAATATTTATGAACCTGACTGTATATCAAAACCAGTCAATTTACCATTTACAAAAACCAGTCAGCTAAATGACATGTGTAAGAAGGCCTACCGAGCGGTATGGTATCCCAGTGGAGACGGCAGGTCTACTTGGTCCGGGTGCATTGCTGAATTCCTAAGGAAACATTTACATCAAGAACGACTGTTACCTACCAAATAAATAAATAGAGTTGTATGATGTTCGATCTCTGTCTGCTGCCTACCAAATAAAATAATTGAGGACTAACTAAGTAATTTAGCTTTGCTAGTTTAGCTAACACTGCTATCAACCCGTCCAAAATGCTATACAATAAACTTACCAAGTGCTGCAGCGATTGTGAGGTGGAGACTGCAGCTACTGATGGTGCACTACCGCTGAATCTTTGGATGGCCAACAAAACAGCTCTTCCAATGTTTTCACCTGAATCGCTGGACATGCTGGTAGGGAAAAGGTGAAGCAGCTCATGCAAGTGAAAAGTGAACGTGAGAGGAGCGCAGACACACAACCTGACCATTACCGGCAAACTTTAGCGCGGGAGGTTTTCTTAAAGCTTTTATTTTGGTATTTCCGTTGACCCGTACAATAAATTTGCATGTTAGCTAATTATTTACCCGTAACATTTAGATTTAACATTTAATATTTAGGTCTAAGGAGTTTGGAAAGAAAAGCGTCTGGACTTCTTTAAGTTGCTTGAAGACGTTTCACCTCTCATCCGAGAAGCTTCTTCAGTTCAGTTAACATTTAGATTTAAATATAATATTTAGATTTAGCGTTTAGATTTAACATTTAACTTTTAGATTTAACATTTAAAATTGTGTTTTAAATATAAAAAGTTACAAATATTTTACTAAATGTTGTAAAAAATGACTCGATAAAACATGTTTTTCTAAGATTTTGAGCTAAATGTGGAAAAAGGTTGCCGTTAATTTCGGCATATTTCAGTTTACAAACGGCGCCCCATAATATGTGTGTCGCAAACATTTAGATATCAGTTCGACGGTTTGTTTTAAATATTATCCTTCCTACCTTATAAGTAAGCAACAGGTACAGTCGCAAAAATCTCGGAGTCCCACCTCATACATCTGCGTGACACGTTCATATTGACCCACAGTTATGTGTAAAGCCTGAGTGTTTAATCAGAGTCTGTACAGCTTTGGATTCTGTTAGTTTGTGTTTGAACTGACACGATCCCGCAGAGGGTCTGTGTAGCAAATAGTCGGCAAAAAGATGTGAGAGAGGTTGATGGAGGTGAAGAGAGCATGGAAAATAAAGGTTTTCTACCACAGAGAAGAGCTTTTTGTCAGTGGTAAAAATGGTTTTAGGGTAAATGTAGACGAGGCACGAATCATAAACAAAATAAAACAAAAAACATATTTCAAATGAATGTATGAATTTAATTGTAAAATTCTGAGAGCCTGTTCTTTTTGTGGGCGGGACCTATTTTCAATGAGTCAATGGGGAACGTTGTTGTGGGCGGGCCCTATTTCAAACATCAAAGCAAAGAGATTCAGGCCGTGACGTCAAAGTCAACACAAGTATATAAAGCCAGGTGAACCTGCACACTGGACAAGCACGTTTCTTACAGTCACCAGCGAGTCACTAGACGAACTTTGGTTCTGCTACAGCCAACTTCAAACCCTGATTCATATCTAAATATTGAATTTATATCTGATTCATGGTAGATTTGTTTCAAAGTTAAATATCACAAATGAGTAACCAGAAAGGAAAACCAGAATTTGTGTGCACTCTGCCACAGAGTAAACTCGACGACCTTATTCAGGTTAGAAGAGCCTTCGTAAACACTCTGTCTGAAAACAAACTTTTAAAAGAGGATGCAACAACAGCCAGACAGCAAATCAAACAGCTGATGGCCCAAATTTCAATGATGCGCACCAAGCTGGACCAATATGAGATCCAA
>VUQG01045229.1:22668-35835 GCA_015106755.1 Etia nguti | reverse complement strand
GAGAACAATAGTGGTGAGAGGACACATCCTTAAGGGGCACCAGTACTGAGGGACCGAGTTTCAGAGGTGATCTCCCCCAGCCTCACTTGCTGCTTCCTGTCTGTCAGGAAGCTGGTGATCCACTGACAGATAGCTGGTGACACGCTGAGCTGGGAGAGTTTGGAGGAGAGAAGTTCAGGCACGATGGTGTTAAAAGCCGAACTAAAGTCCACAAACAGGACCCTGGCATAAGTTCCCGGGCGGTCGAGGTGTTGCAGGATGTAATGCAGCCCCATGTTCACTGCATCATCCACCGACCTGTTTGCCCGGTAGGCAAACTGCAGGGGGTCCAACTGGTGGCCACATACACCTAAACACAGATACATACACCTAAACACACAGAGATCAGCAATAAAACAAATACACACACACACAGCACTTCAGAGGAATGTTTATTTTACATAAAGGGGAAGGTATGGCAAAATGACTAACGACTACAGGGTTCATACCTGTAATTGTTATATTTTAAAACAGGAAACATCATTCCTTTAATTTATTTTAGGTCTGATTTGTAAATTAACCTCTGTGTGAGAACAGATGCAGCACTGTTTTGGTTTCCTCTGGATGGCAGGTGGACATAGCAGTAAAACATGCCAATCAACTGGGAGTGTTTGTTCACTCTACTGTATTGCTGTGCAAACAAGTTCATGTAATGTAGTCAAGAAGCCCCACTACTCAAATGTTGAGAAAAACAAAAACAAAAAAAACCTGTTAGGAAACGTCTTACAATGCAAAGTTTTAAAAGTGTCTCTTACCATTTGAGGAAATAACATGTAAACAAATGAGCTTCTCTGCTGTGCTGCTCTCTCTTTTAAGTCTGTTTCATAGGTTTTAACATTCCTTTCAATCTGTGTGTGTCACGGCAGCTGTGTAGCAGGCAGGAGAGGACCCAAACGCAGCAGTCCAAAAACACCACATAAACTCAAAAGCAGCTTTATTGCTGGAACTTTAAAAAATAAACTGAAGCCAGGAATGAAGAAACTGACACAAGGAATCTCACTTTGACCATATGGAAAAAACGCACACAGACTAGAGGGATAACATGCAAACGAAGAGAGGGTGAGAAGGAGAATGCAGACATAAATACACACAAGGGATAACGAGGGAACAGGCCACAGGTGGGAACACAGCTGACACTAAACCAGACTAATAACACAAAGGAACATGATACACACGAGGCAGGAGACTATCAAAAAAAAGGAAGTAACACACTGAGATTCAGACACAGAGACTGGAGAGAAAAACATATGACAGACTGGGGAGACAAAGGAAAGAAAAACAGAGAAAACACTCAGAGAAACTGGAATAAAGACGATAAACAGAAGACTGGAGCTCAATCACAAAACCCAAGATAACCTAGAAAATAACTTTTGAGAACCAGACATAATTATCTTACTCTTTGAAAAATAGTCCAGACAATAACCTAAAACATGACAGTGTGTCTGAGGGAAATAGTATGGCGTTATTTACACAAAGACTACTAATGGCACTGACAGGATCAAGACTTGAGGTTTATGACAGTTAATTGTGCAGACCTGATCCCTGTCTTCAAAGTGACCATTTCAAAGGCAACAAGATCACAAGCACAATAAATTTGGTCATGCTGGAGTCGCCAACTGTTGTTTTTGTTTGCACTACAGATTTCGCTTGGATTTGCAGTGGTAATCTCCCCCACAGCCCAATGGTGGTGCTAGTTTTAGTCATTATGGAAATGTACTGTTTATAAGGTTGGGGAAACCTGCAGTCAGCTGAGACTGAATAAGTCACTTGGATAAATGACGAAACGTGTAGCTGTCACACTGAAATGTGTTTATTTGTTCTCAATTTATGTGATTATAGTGTTCAAAACTGGATATTTAATCTAATTCCCATGTTGTATTGTTGCCACCTACTGGTGGACTGAAACATTGTGCTTTGAGGTGGGCATGTTTTGGACAGATGTTCAATTAAGGTGCACATGCCCAGAGACTGAAGATTCGAGCCAGAAAACAAGCTAGCTTGTGGATAAGGAGAAAAAAATGGACAATATGGACTGCAATTGCTCGTGAATGTTTGGTAGAAAGGCACACACGGTATGCTTGTGTATTTTACTTTGTGTGTATGGTTTATTTGTGTTGTAATTTTATTTTGCTGACATAATATCTGTGTTTTCATTGCTTATTTCAGCGTAATTTTTCCACTGTGTTTGCTGGTGGAGAGGAAATTAAAATACTGGTTAAACATCATTTGGAGCATGGCCCTTTTTTCTACACCAAACACCAAAAATAACCTTCGGGAGCAGTTACAGTTAAAAACGTGGCCTGTTAAGGAGTGAGCAGCCAGAGCCCTGCACGCCATGCTTCCAGGACGGCAGCCCATGCGGAAGAGTGTCCTGTGAGTTCCTACATCAGATGATCATCCGAACTGCAGTGGCCCACCCTGGTTGAATTAAAGGGGACTAAGGCAACATTTTGAAATTGTGCAGTTTTGCAGAAAATCACAACGCCATAAGGGTACCAGGTTAGACTGTATCGCTGAGTTTGAAAAAAGGAGAAGTAAGAAAAAGGCAAAGTGAAAACCGTATGGTGCAGATATTGTACATTTATTTAAAGTTTACTACTGTACTAATGTTTTATATTTAAAGTAGTGTACTCTGGTTAAGTTCCCTTTTATAGTTCTAAGTTGTTGGTTCAAAACATTGCAGTGGAGCAGAGCAGGCCCTGCACGTGCACGTAATGCCCTACTTGGCCCCCTGGCAAAACTTTGCTAGACCCAACCCTGCACCGTTACCAGCTGTCAGCTACGTAGAAAAGGATCCTGGTGTTATTTGTCTCTCATAAACAGTTCATAACTTCTCTTCAACTCACTCATGTCACCTAAAAGGTAAACCTGTTTCTCCATCACCTGTTCAGCTATGATGATTCAGTAAAGACATCTCCTGGTTTCATCTTCATGTTTCCCTCCCACCAACCAATATCATGACCAGCAGCTTTTACGGCTGTGGCTCCAGCAAACATCAGCTGATACTAGAAAGTAATATTAAATAAATTCTAATTATCAAGCTTAAACGTGCTGCTGCGGTTTAGCACGACATCCGCTGGTTTCCTCTTTCTGGCGCAAAGTGGGCGATAAACAAACAAGAGAGACGGGACTCGCGACAGAAAAGCCGATCAGCTGATCATTGATTAGTTTCATGATTGAAGTAGCAACAGGAGAGTGAGGGGGAGAGAATAAGAGAAGAAGAAACAGCTGTGCAGCGTAAAGACACAGAACAACTCCAGCTTTGTGTATTTTTTTTCCATTCTAGCTGAAGTACGGGACAAATCGCGTTCTTATTCACCTCAATACGGATGTATTGTAATTGGTCCAGCCCAGAGTCTATCATGACCAATTGGCCAGTCCACCACCTTTCATTGTTTATACTGTTACAAACAAACAAACAAACAAACAAAACGAAAAATCACCATCACCGTTTCTATCACATTTAACCTGAGACTGAATTTTGTGTAATTTCTATACAAAACCTAACACAAGTATGAAAAATGTATTTTTCATATTTTGATGGTCGTTCACAGTGGACGTAGATAGCTTCTTTCACTACGTCCACTGTGAACGACCATCTTTGAACAGAGGCGGTGGCTTTCGACGCCAACATTCTGCCATCTATAATCCAGTTCTGAGATCCCTTCCCAGACGCCTTAACGCCCACTCACATCCTGGGCCATTTGACCTCAGAAAATCACATGATAGGGTGGGGGGAGGTTTCACAATGAGCTCACCCAAAACCTTGGCTGATTGTGACCTACACCCGTTTTCCCACCTTGGGTCGTGTGATTAGGTAGAGGATCATTAGGGGGTCCATTGTCCCTCTTGGGGGGACACTCCCACAAGGCTTAAATCTGGGACTCTCCACCATTTGACCCTAGAACTGAAGAAGCTTCTCGGATGAGAGGTGAAACATCTTCAAGCAACTTATAGAAGTCCAGACGCTTTTCTTTCCAAGCTCCTTAGAAACAGTAAGTAAAATAATCACCGATTACGTCTAAGGTATGCAGAAGAGCAGCTTTGAATGCACATGTCAAATCTTGAATCCGATAGAATACAGCAGCAGAAGAGCACACTGGGTGCCACTCCGGTCAGATAAGAATAGAAAACTGAGGCTCACCATAGCTGGATGACAGAAGATTGAATGTTGGGTTGATAAATCTCCATTCCTGTTGGTGTAAACAGCATGAACACATGCATTCACCCTGGCTTGTATCAACTGTTCAGGCTGTTGCTGGAACCGTATGAGGGATATTTTCCTCGCCCCAGTTTAGACCAACTGAATATTGTTTAAACGTAAAAGAGATTCACATCATAGATGTACAGCCAACAGATCAGAAGCAACTGTGTGACGCTATCATGTAAATATGGAGAAAAATGTTCCCACTATATTGTTAAATCTATGCCATGATAAAATAAGGCAGTTATGAAAACAAGAGTGTAACCTGGTAGTAGTAGGGTGTAACAAAGTGTCCAGTAAGTGTATAACACGGTATCTAACAAGTGCAAATTTATTACCTACAACGCATAACTTTCAAAATGATTTTTTTCACAAAGAGACATTAATAATGATCATTACATTAATCATCATAACTATTATTTCAGTACTTTTTAATCATGAAAGTTTAACAACTGTTAGCAATGACTAAAAGACAGCGTTTCGTGCTTAGTTTTGTGAGACTGTGTTTGTGTATTAGGAGGAGGGTATAGAGTATTTGGGTAATCACTTCAGAAATCCTGGTAATTTCAAAGGTTTCACAAACTTGCATGCAACTGGAACTGGAATTACATCACAATTTCTTGTTCAGGCACTTATGAAGAAAATGAGACCAAACAAGTGTTAATAAAAACCTTTATTTATCTTTTTTTTGTAAGGTTTTCCAATAGTTGTTTCAAGCTTTTCTTGCCCATTTGACCCATCCAGCCCTATCCCCCCCCAAAGTGTTTCTCTAATGATTTCTCCCAGTTACAACCCTTAAGCTCCTCTACGATCAAAATAACCACGTCTGTTGAACAACCTGCCACGTGGAAGAACGCTACAATAAAACACAAAACACGTGCCCGAAAAAGCCAGAAGAGAAGAGCAGAGAGAATCAAATATCGGAACGAACACGTTAAAGAGTATTGTTAGGAGGAAATACGCAATACGCACTCTAACTAGACAAAAATGGAGTGTTGACAAACCCAGAACTTAAGAGCAAGCTTGACACATTCAAGTGAAATACCTGAAATACAGCACCAGCTGAGGAAACAGAGCTTGGGAAGAAACTGTATATACAGAAGATAGCTGCAGTTTTTTTTTTTTGTTCATTGTCAGAAATTCACAGTGACCAGCGAGACTGGACATTTATAGTCGGCACTACTACACGGCTGGTAAACTGTGGTGCTCATTGTGGTTATAAGCAGCAAGTGAATGCTTACAGCTCATACATTAATGCTATACATATATATATCTATGTACACAGAGTATAAATAAAACCACAACAAAATTCAAACCCAAATATATTTTCATACATATTCAACACCAAAAAAAAAAAAAAAAAAAAAAAAAAAAAAAAAATCAAATAAAAAAAAAAAACTGGTATAATTAGTCTATTTATAATAAAATTTATAGTAAATTAACAAAACAATTATATTTCATAATTACAGAACAGTCTGTACTATAATTTCACAAATGTATCATGTTCTTTCACTGGTGCGGCCCATTTAAGAACACTTAACATCAACCTGGTCTGTATGTGGCCCACAATGTAAAATGACCTTGACATCCCTGGTCTATAATGTATCTTTGTCTTGTACATTTCACTACTATTATTTCCAACACAACACCTAGGTGCACCTGGTCATTATTTGTTTGTCTAATCATTTCCGCCTAGGAACTCGGGACAGTGTTGGGAGAATAAGAAGTCAGGCTGCTGTCAGAGGTTGCCCTTTCTCACATACACATCAGGACATAGTCAGTATGAGACTCACCAATGACTGTAGGCTACTTTGTTTGGCTTGTGTGATGGTGATCCCTAGTTAGGGCATGCAAAGGGCAGGATGCTCACTCACTGTAAATTCTCCAGGCCTGGTCAGGTCTCATATGGGATAAATGAGTCATTCCACAGCCTCTTGTTTCTTATCAGGTGGCAGGTTTTTTTTTGAAGATTGACATGAAACTCTCAGACTTTGGTATCAACAGGCCCATGTCAAGCCAGTTTACTCCTCCCCTAACACACACACACGCACACACGCACACACACACACACACACACACATACACGCACCTTTTCATTTTAGTTACTTTTTCCAAGTTCAAAATGAGAATCATATCATTCATTGAGTCTAACAACGTATAGGCTAATCATCAGGAGAACGATACAGTTGACTTTTAATGCATATTCAGAGGTATGATTGAAAGAGGCTTTCATGTACAGACCCAGAGAAAGCGTGACACGGATCACCTCCGCTGCTGTTTCTGTGATTCTGTGACCTGTCCTTGGGGTTGGTATTGACATGTCATAAAAAGATTAAAAATAGCTGGATCCTGGCTTACAGTGCTGCAGCAAGTCACAACCTTGTTCCAAGATCGGACGACTGTCATTGTAACTCTGAGAGTCAAGAAAAATAACTCCTGCTGGGCATTTACAGTAAGGGGGTGAACTGAAATACCAACCTTGTCTTCTTCCTATATTTTTTTTCTTTCCTTTTCCTGTCTTTAGTCAGTGCCCTTCCTTTTTGATGGGATCCCCTCTTCTGTTTCCTGCTGTTTTTGTTAGTTGCTTAGAGACCACAGCAGCTGTCCAGTTTGAGAGGACTTTTTTTCTTTTTACTGGTGTGACTTGAGAGATTAGAAGGTTACAAGGTCAGCAGATAGATGTTGAAGATAGATACTGAGGGAATCTGAATAACATTAATTATTTCAGAGTATGGGTACATGCTGCATACCCTGATTTCCTCTACACCTGTGTCTCACTGCTTTAAAACTGCATAAGTGAGTGTATCTGCATTAAAAATTGGGGAAATTCCAAAAGTGACTCGAAAAGTCACTCTTGCAATGAAACCAATGGAAACTTATAACCCAACTCTTTAGAGCCCCTTAGTTCCTTATCCTCTTTCAGCTCATTGTTTTGGGACCTGCTACACTGCCATTTTGGGTCACTCTTACTACTCTCATCAGCTTTATTTACAGCCACCACAAACACCTGGTGTCACCTGCAACCTGCAGACACCTGCAAATCTGATAAGCCCACCATATGCAGCCTGTCCTGCACAAAGCACAAAGCCCAGATATCGTCTCTGAAAATTTCTCATGCCTCCAAAACAATCCACAAGGCCTAGTTAGCTTCTTTATGATACTGTAACAATAATTACCATAACCATTATAACTGTAGGTTAACTGTAGTAATCTTTGCTTTGTTTCTTTATTTTTCAATGTACAAAGTTCTTTTTGACTGAGCACACATAGCTCCATCAATGTATTTCTATGCAGTTGTTTATGTGGCTCAGGAGGCAGAGCAGGTCATTTATTAGTCAGAAGGTTGGTGGTTCGATGTCTCCAATCTGCGTGCCAAAGTATCCTTGGGCAAGATACTGAACTTTGAGTTGCTCCTGATGCACTCATTGGAATGTGAAAGTTAGATAGGAAACACTTGGATGTAGAAAAAAAGTGTTTGTTTGAATGAATCAAGTAGAGTAGAAAACCACTATACAAGCCATTAACCATTAATTTGAATTATCTTTAACTTGAATACAAATTCTAAATTTTGGCTTCTTACAAAGTTCCCTCTCTCATTGTTCCCTATTTTTCCTTTGACACAATTTGTATTACACTGTAACTTGTTGATAAACAAAATTCACATTAGAAATTTCGCAGAAACCTCTTTCAACCATTAATAATGGTTCACAGAGTCTCAGCTAAGTTCTGTTAACAATGCAGTGTGATTCACACTTTACTATTAGTCAGCCATCTCCTTTGATTCACCCCCATCTGGCTGTGATATGAGTGGGGCGAGAATGTGTCACATGAGGAATAGGCTACATAGTGTGATGTTTAAGTGCTGGAGGAGCTCAGCGAGGCTTGACCTTCACGAGCCCCACCTGATAGCACTGGTAGATGTCAGGTTTAGAAATCAGGTCTTTGTTCTGCTTTTAACACTCCTTACAAGGTTTAACAGCAACCACAGACACATTTAAAAGTATGTGTACAATGTGCATGACACAAGCCAGATTAGAATGTGTGCATCCGGATGAAAAACCCATCAGGTCAGAATGACTCATGGGTGGCTGAATAACCACGAACATATTCACAGACACATCAACTGCAAAGGGGGGGAAAAAAAAGTCTTTCTTCCCCGTCAGTTGATTGTTTTTTCGCCATTAAAAGTGCTTTGATTAAACCAGACCTTAAAAAAAAAGTGCCTATCCTCAGGGAGAAAACGTGTTGTGGGTCGGTCTGAAGTCATTCCCTTTCCAACCTGCAGCCTCAAGTGTCTCCCAGGTTTCAGGAAACTTGATCTGGTAGTTTGTTTTTGACTTGAATCCTGCAGTGGTATTCCTGACCTCAGACAGTGATCCCAATCAGAAGGAATACCCTGATGCTGCAGTTTGGGCCTTTTTTTGCTGAAACCAAATAGTATAATCGTGTAATGAGGGATCCCTCTCCAGGAAACATACTCAAGTAGGAAAACTGGCTGCTGTTCCTGCTGATAACTTGCATGGGTTACTATAAAAGCACAATTTCAGTAAGTAATAGTTTCACTTTACAAATTACCGAAGGATCTGGGATTAATTTTTTGGTTTTTAGTTGTGGGTGCCAAGGTTACAGTCATATTTGCTTTACCCACAGTACAAATCAGCATTTTCAGTTAGAACAATGTCATGCTCTTTTTCGTTTTCTTTCATGTTTCCAAGTTACTCGAAATAGGATGATTCATGAACTCCAATCCTTTTCCAACAAGTAAACACTGACCAGTGTCTGAAAATCAAAAAAATGGATGTGGTTGTGTGGTTGTTGTCTAATATGCTTTCATCTTAAATTCAAGGGTTTTAACAAAAGCATTGCATTAGCTGTTTAGGAATCACAGCCATTTTAAACATACTCCCGTAATTTCAGAGACTCAAAGTTGATTGGATAAATTAAAGTAATTTTAAATATAAGGATTATTTTTAATGCCTGGATAAAAATCCCGTGCAGTCAATGATTACATGACGTCTAGAACCCGTGGACAACACTAAATGCTATGCTTTTTCTCTTGGGATGTACTGCTAGGCCTTTATGCAGCCAACTTCAGTTGCTGCTTGTTTGTGCGTCTCTCTACATTCAGTTTTGCATTTAATAAAAGCTCCTGTCTTGGGCTGTGATCAGGTGGCAATTGAGTTGATGGCAATTGATCATGAGTTGTTTCTTTCCTTCTCCCAATTTTTCAAGGTTTTCTGAACTGTGCAAGCTCTTTTAGATTAGTCTAGTCTTTTCTTCCTGTTCTCAAGGTTGTCCAGTGGTTAACCTTTTGTATTTCCATTCACGAAGGCATGTCTTGATTATAGGCCTTGATAATAATACATCTACCTGCTTAAGAGTGTTCTTAACCTGGATGATGCTACAATGAAGTTCTTTTTTTTTCTGTTTTGTTTTGTTTTGTTTTACCAAGGAAAGACATACACAGTTCTTTATGAGAACCTACCAGATTGGGGATTTAGTCACCAAAGGTTTTGCTGTCTTTGTGAGCGGTTTATGGTTTTTCCATCTAATGATGGCCTCCCTCATTTGAACATCTTTTTTGGACCTTCGATGAACAGCTACCAAATGCAAGTTCAGCACCAGACCTTTTATCTGCTTAATTTGTCATGGAATTACAAAGGTAAATACCTCCGCTGGCCATGAAACCTCTTGTCAGTTAATTCTCCATATACTTTTGAGCCTCTGAATATCAGACACTGTGAGAGTAACTCCTGAACAGTTCCAGAACAGCTTTTGCAAAACCCCTTGAATTACAGCTATAGCTTGGAAGTCTATACTTCAGTCAGATCATTGTCCAAATACATATTGGCTTAACTTTACAAAACCATTAAAGAAAACTATAGTGAATGAATGCACATTTCCTTGCATTTACAAGAGGTTACTCCTGCGCTGTGCAAGCAAGTGGGTAAATCCAGGACTAGCCTTGACTGGACTGACTGTCAACACACAGAGCAGGATTGCATGGTCACCTTCCTTGTGTTGGGCGTTTCTTTATTGACACTGACATCCAGAAATTTTGTGATCTTATTAAGGTAACTCAATGCATACTAAGGTGTTTTCTAAGAGGGCATGGCTACACCTGTCATTTGTGTTTACTTAGAGATCACAAATTATAAAGCTCCAGGCTTATTAAATTATCCAAAGTATTAGTGACTCTATGTTCAGTTAGAGAAAGCATATTTTTTTCTGCACATGTGGATAAAAGCCTTGCATGTAGTATCATTTTCAGCAGTGCATATGCTGAAATGCCTTACAGTATAGATGGTATAATGGTTTTTTGTTATTATGACACATTCCCACCAGTAAAAGAATTGAGATTGTGAAATCCTGCATTCTGTCAGTACTGGCAACAGCAGGCAGTGTTACTCAGCAGCTCCCATGTGTCACAACTGGTATGGCTTCTGAGAAACCGTCTGGATCCATAATCATCCTCCAGTAAAAGGAGATCTGCAAAGGAAAAATACACAATCGTGCTGAGAAATGGACATACGTGCACAAGCAAATGCTACCAACATACGAACTGATGTAAGCCACGAATACACGCACATGTACACGCACTCCCACCTGTGCACACACGTCAAGGAAAGTTTGTTGCCAAATATAATGGGTCTTTCTTCTTTTGCAGTAATGGCTGCATGTGTAAATACATCTGGACAATATAATTTCACACATCATCACCACCACCCCCTCCCTCTCCTTCTGCTCCATAAGAAAATAAAGCCCAGGTCTTGTCAGAGGGAATCCCTGGTAGCCCGTCTGAGAATACACATTCCGTTTTGGCCCCCTCTGACATAACTCTCTTCCAACAGTCTGAAACCGCCTTGACCCACCGTCTAGAGTGACTCAGTTCTTCGGATTCCCGCACTTCCCAGAAACCCATGCCAGGCCACAAGTGAGGAGACCTCCAGACAAATGAGGTTTCCCACTTTTTCAATCGGTCGGGCTCTAGACGGGTCTCACATCGGAACACATTAGTATTATGTCTGCGTGTGTGTGGGTTCACTTGTGGGCTTTAAAGAACTCCAAGATCCTTACGGTGGAAAATGAGCCCTGAAAGTATTTACATATCATCCCATGAACCAGATCTGTGTCCTAACTTCACATTAGGTACAGGGCACAGACTGGCTGCTACTGCGGCAGACAGGCAAACTCGTTGAGCATAGAGGTTGCTATATCTACCATATGGTTACATAAATCGCTTTGACTGGTCAGTAAGACTAGAAAATCTCCTAATAATGTGAGTACACATTACATGATGCAGCTACTGAAGTTCCATATAGTACATGGAGTTTCTCTTTGGATGATCACTGTAGGCAAATGAAACATGGCTGATAAAAGCCTGTTAGAACTATACCACAATGTAAATCTGACCTTTAAGGTCAACTGTTTACGTTTACCATCATGGGCTATGCAACAAAGACTTTCCACATTACACAGTTATTCATAATAATGAGTTACCATACCTTCTTATCTAAAGATGAGGCTTATCTTTCATTCCTTTTGTAGGTTTTGCTTGAAGGTTTCAGTGCGATTACTAATGAGAGACAGGCATTGTACCAGTTTTGGGAAGCTCTTTATCAGTTTGATTAAAAGACAAAACTCAAGGCTCAGCATTTTCAAAATGAATCCTATAGGTATTAATTTTCTTCTTTTCCAATGGCACAAATTTTGATCGGAATCTTTAAAAATAGCACACGCACAAATACGGAAAAAGTCACTGATTAAATCAAACAGTTTTGGATTTTGATGTCTGCTGAACTTCTGAAGTCCCTCACATTTCCAATCAGCAGGGGAAATCTTGTCAAACCAAACCACGTTATTTTTTATACGTGCGAAGCTTTCAGAGTTTCTGTTCACAAATTACAGTTATAGTACAGCAAGTTAAACCAGCTGTAGAGTCAAGACTGGTTGACTTCACCCCAGCATTGGTCACAACTCACTTGTATATTTTTCCCCCCAAAAAAATCATATTTCACACTATAGTGGATTGAACACAGGGGGGCATGTGAGAAATAATTAACTGCCCAAAGCACAGAAAAGGTAAAAATATTCAAATTCTGAAGACCGGCTGTTAATTATACACACAGATTGTTACCAGTATACAGCAGATTTACACGATTTTAATATTGTGATTGATATCTCAAAGTTTTAAAGCTCAATAAATAACAACATAAAGATGCTAAGTACAGACTGTTCAGTGATAACAGAAACAACAGGTAGGACACACTTAATATATTTTAGAATCTGAAGGCTATAGACAGTTGGTTTATGTCATTAGCAGCTCAAAATCTCAAAATACATGAGTCTAAGGAACATATCTTCTAGATCTTCTGGAAATCACTATGTGTCTGGTGAAGTAAATATACATTTGTGCTTAAAGACAGTTATATGAACAAAGGCATTAATACAGTACACAAGAAGTTCTTTTTGGCAGTTTGAGACAGGTGATGGTGAATTGTTCCACTGATGGAACCTGACCTTGTATGAATCTTGCAAAATGTGAGATTAGTCTATATTACAGTAAGAAGTACACTAAGAAGAAGAAGAATGACAAGAAGCAGTGCCAACTTACTTGTGTGCAAAACACTGACTATTAATATTATTGTTGTTGTTGTTATTGATTTGTTTTTTTATTATTGAACTGAATGGAACTGAAATAAATTGAATTGAATTGTGGATATAGTGACACTGGTTTGTGTGTTGTTGCTGCCATCTGCTGGGTTACTGATATATTAGACCATTATTTTATTACACACTTAAATGTATTTGTTTAAAAAAACAAACACACACACACACACACACACACACACACACACACACACACACACACACACACACACACACACACAAAACATTATAAAAAATAACATCATAGAACACAG
>VUQG01045229.1:0-12552 GCA_015106755.1 Etia nguti | reverse complement strand
CTGTAAAAAAGACAAACCAAAAAAAAAAAAAAAAAAAAAAAGCTCTCTTGTGCAGCACGCTGCTTTGATGCCTAAAGTGAGCTTAGACTCTGATTTGTATCAAAACATCTAAAGCCATTAAACATAAAACATAGAATCTGGTTTCTAATCTTTCCACTGTGTAACTTGTATGTCAAAAACAAGAAAGGACTCAGTTTAGTCAGTATTAAATCAAATGTATGGGTTAATTAAAGAGGGCTTTAGGGTCAGGACAATAATGACTTATGCCACTGACGACAATTCGCTTGTTTCAAATACATCGACAAAAAGACATGATTAGTTGAACCTGACTAAGCAGTTGTCTCAAGGCTTTATTGGCAGGACTGGGCTTGGGATTTTTCATTTTGGAACCACAGCAAATGATGGGTTTTCACCCTGTCACTGCTTTGTGTTTTTTTTTTGTTTTTGACAGATGCAGTTTCAATTTCAGGGCTTTTCAAGCAATCCTATCGTTACTTCTGTTTCTTTTCCATTCTGTTCCTCATGCCTGCTTATTGCATAAAGCAAGCCTTCTCAGTCTCCAAAGTGAAAAATGATCCATTGATTAGACTGCTTGGTCATTAAAGGGCATATCCAAGCACTGGGCAATGACCATATGTGGTCAAAGGTCACCAAAGGGCCCTGCTCATAGCAAGGGTTTCCTCCTAGAGGGCACAGAAACTCCCTTTATGATCCTTCATTACATTAAAGGTTAACCTCAGTCCTTTTTTTTCTACCACTGGGGTGTAGAGACCTAACAAGCACCTTTGTTCAGCATGAAGAAACAGTCGTTAAACAAAGGAACAGGAAGAAGGTGTGAAAGAGAACTCGTCTTGGAGAGAGAGGAATGGGATGAGACAAGAAATGAGGGAAGGATGAGGAAAGGGAGAGGATGAAAGAATGAAGCCTATATGTGGAGGAAGATTTCCTGAGTGTCACTGCAGCCCCGATTCCTCCCCACTCCTTCTCCCAGAAAATTAAATATTGATCAATCTCACAGGCCTACTAACAATGAAGGAGATAAAGAAGAGTATTAAAGGAAATAAATAAATATACACTTGTATCACCTGTCCAAGCTGTGCAGAGGGGGGGAGGTTGAGGAAGTGTAGCAGGGATAGGGGGGGATGGGTTTCTGTTTAGGGAAGGGTTGGGGGTGTAGGGAGGGGGGGTGATTTCCAAGCCTGGGAAATGCAGGCCCATCCATCAGCCACACCCTGCACATGGGAAAGGTTTGGCGGGGAAGGTCTATTCTCTGGCAGACACAAGGATAGGGTCTTCTTTATCGTGCCTCTTCCTTGACAGTGAGCAAACAGGCCCTCATCTCTGATCGGCTTTATCGGTAAAGCTTCTGAGGCTGCGCAGCCTTTTAAATAATTAACAAGGAGTACATTTCTATAGCTCTCCTGATGAGGGATCTGCATGCAGAGGTGTCCTTTGAAACTAGGCCTTTTAGAAGAGGTAACTGATGCAGTCACATAGTTTCAGCTGCAGAATAAAATACACAACTTGGAGATCAGCAAAATTCCAGTCTGTTTTATTAAAACAACTGTCAATAGTTTTACGAATGTTTTAAAGTAGTTAAAAAAAACTTTAAAAAAACCCCAAATAATAAACAATAACTATTAGGTATTAGGTACACTATTTTTTCTTGATTACAAAAAGCTCACCATGGTGACGAGTCTCCACTACTGTTTTGCTTTACTCTGTCTGAAGTCTTTTTGAGATTAGCATAACCCAAGGACCCAGGAAATGATCTGTGCGCTGCATGGGTTCAGATCCATGTTTTATACAGTCATTCAGGCCTGGGACATGCTACATACAGTTATTGTGGGGTCTCTGGACTCTTTGATATAAAGCATAATACTTGAGTGTATCAGAAAAGAGCTGGCCTTGCACAAATGTTACTGTACTTGCAATGAAAGTCACCCATCAAGTGTTAATTCTTCTGTTCTGACAGTTTGGCTTAGTTTTATTTAGGCCATACTGATTTTTTCTTTTTTTTATTGCATTAACATCCTCAGCATCCTCACTGTGTCCCAGGGCCATGATTTACAAATTAAGCTCAGGCTTTTCCTCTCCCGCTTGACAAAGCACATGCTTTCGGAGTGTGGGTGGGGTTGTTTGAGTGCCTCCACATTGGAAAAGTAAGTATGAGGGAGCTGGCAGATGCGCAGGGAAAGTTGCAGGCCGCATGAGGCAGGGACTGATTAGCATATTCATAAATTCATGCACGCTAAGTAGGCAGAGGTGTGGAGTAAGATGTAAAGTAATTGTATCATGAAATACAAACACACTTTTTTATGTGTCATTTTGATGACTAGATATAAGGTGTTAGAGATTCAATGAGTACCAGTTTTTATATAATGTATTTCATGGCATGCTGCTGCTAAAAATGTAAACTTTTAATGACTTTAAAATAAAATGTATAGCAACATGTAGATATATTTCCCTTTGAGTATATATTGTGTATAAAATGTTAGTTTCTGGATTTTTTAAATAGTTTGTTTTGCTAAATCTGTTGCAGTCAGGTTAGGTTCAAAATTTAAAAAAAAATCTCCTCAGCTTAAACCTTTTTTTTTTTTAAAACTTGGAAACAGTTATGCTTTACTTTTATTTTTATCCACTAGTGATCTGAACAGATTGAAAGAAAAATCCAGCATGAAAATCATATTGACAAACCCATAATGCTTTCAATCTAAATTCGAACCCCCTTTTTAACCTCTGAGTGCAATTTCTCTTCAATTTACCACTTGTAATTTTTATCCCAAAGTACACGAGTCAAACACTGGACTAAACCAAGTTTATGGGCTTCAATCTCTGCTATTGATTGTCAGTGTATTTAATAAGATAAACATCACCAATCATCACAAACATGGCGCTCCCAGTAAGGATTTTTAAAACCAGTTTATATGGCAGTGTCAGGGGAAGCTCTTATGGCTGTGAGTGATCTAAGCAAAAGCCCATTTTGCTTCACTGAATAATGAACTGTTTGCATTTAACCCCCTCCCACGCAGCATCAACAGTCCTCCAAGCAGCTACGCGATGCGGGTCCTTAAACAAATTATGACAGGAGATCTTCCTCTCCGATCAACCTTTGCTGACCTCTTATATTGCTGATATTTATTACTGTCCTTTCTCCTGATAACACTGTGCCTATACTGCCAATTGTGCGTGTGTGTATGTGTAAGGTGGTTAGTAAATTCTGGAGAGGAGGCAGTCAGGCAGCTGGTCATAAACGCCAGCGCTATAGGATTTCCACATAAAGAAAGGAATTGCAACAGCCTCTCTATACCCCCCCTCCCCTTCCCCCAGTGCCCCTGTTCCACCCCTCTTCTTCCTCTTCTGTGAGACCCCCACCAAACCTCCCGCTACCGTTCCACTGATGATCCGGAGAGATGTTATCGCTCCATTTAAGAAAGGAACAAACAAGATTATACTGTAAGTTATCCTCGATTATGGCTACAAATCTGGTGCTGGAGCGAGGGCGCCGGGGGAGGGTGGGCAAGTGAAAGATGATAAAGTAAACTGAGTTGCTTTTCTGTTCCTCTCGGTCCATCTCCTTTTGTCCGCCACGCAAACAGATTTATGGGATAAAGAAGAAGAGGCTTTTGTGGACAGTATATCTTTCAAAAACAGTCAGGCCTTCTAGGAGGAGAAGAAGAAAAAAATGTGACAATGATACATGTCTTCAGCTGCTCGTGCCTGTCTCTGTCTTATTCTGAGTGCGTATATGCGTGTCTGACTATGACATAATCCCTCACACAGAGTCAACACCATGGTGAGTATTTCCTAAATAAACGTAACCTGACTGACAGGCGGGAGAAAAAAAAAATGGAATAAAACTGTCAGGCCTTCAGACTGTATTTTGAAAGGCCGCTGTAAAGGCGCCCTGTCTGTCGAGCCGCAGCGCGTTCCCACATCTTCGGGCGACACGCGCTTTACATCTGCGCCGCCTGGCATTCTGACTGCGGCTCATCACGAGAACGACAGAGCAGAAAAAAAACACACACACGACACCTAGAAGTCTATTCATGTCATACAGTAGACCGAGGGGGCTTTCCCCCCCGTCTCCTCTGCAGCTACAACCATCAATTTAGCTCTGTGGTGGCCAGTCAGCCCCTCTCTGTCCCAGCTGTGTTTGACACTATTTATCTGCTCTAGTGAAGCAGATCATTTTTGATTATTAACCTCCCACCCCCCCCTCCCAAAAAAAAGAAAAGCTCCCGAAAAAGGTTAAGACGCAAAATGACAACCTCACACGACTGCCACCCGGGCAATCAAACACTTGACTGTTACAGCTGCCGAGCCACTCCATCAAATGTTTCTTTAAAGCAAACACACACAGACACACACAAGCGTGCGCACACATACTCCGAGTCTTTTTTTCTCGGCCTATCCCTCAATATGTTTTCACCCCAGACTTTTCAACTCACCCCCTTTCCATTTGAATCCCTTTCCATCTCCATTGCTTTTTTGCTATCTTTTCATCTGTCTTTCAATCTTATCTTTGTCTTCTCTCTCCCCTTTCTCTCTCTCTGTCTTACAACCCCCACACCACCCTCCCTCTTCTTCTCTCTCAGTCCATGTGTGCACCCTGCCCATTAAATTACAGTCCTCTCTAATAAAAGGTTGAACTTTCTTTACCCACTCATGTGGATGAAGAATCTGCCAGTTTCCTGCTGTTCAGATTCCTGCCTCAGAATATTGAACACACACACACACACACACACACACACACACACACACACACACGGAGAACAGCAAGAACAGAGAATATCCCGCTTGTGCCTCATCCTTAACATTTATCCTTCTCACTTAAGGTGTCACAGATGCTAACGTAAAAATACAAAGACGAGCAAGCGCGCATGCAAACTGATCACACATTTGTCACACACCCCCACTGCAATTTTTTTTTTTTTTTACCCCGCTGTTTCAAACCTGTCTCTCTGACATCTTCATTCTATACACACCGGTGCCATTATGCCTGCCCATCCAATAAATTAAACCCATTTACTCTTCTGAATTATGTTATGTTTATTGATGCTCGTATAATTTAATTTCACACAAATTCCATTAAAGATTATGCTCTCTGTCACAGAGCGCCGCTTCCAGGAGAGGGAAATCTAATCGGGTTATAATGGATCTGAGACATGCATTACAGTTGGGACACACACACACACACTACACACACAGAGCACACTTCCACGCGCACAATTGTCATCTTAATAATGCAGAGTCAAGCAAACAGATCAATGGTCACTGTGAAGATGCTGTCAAACCGCACTAAGTGACAGGAAGCTTTCAGAGCTCACTATCAAAAGGAAGTCATCACAGGGGGATTATACTGTCTTCTAGCCCTGTGGGGAATAAAATATGTCACCTCAGGCGTAAAGCTGTATCAATATTTGTTCATACACAATACTAGATTAAAGGATGTGGACATCAAACACCCTGTTTAAACTTCCAGTAAAACAGGTTCATAATAAACCTGACTAATACTTGTATGAAATTCTATTAAAGTCACTGCATTTTTATTTCTGCATAATGGAATCACAGTCATATTGGTTATAAGCAATAATATTAATGAAAAGGATTATTTCTAAACACTTTCCAATTATGTCTCATATCACACTTGCCAGCCTTTCTTATAGAAATGCCTCTTTCTTATCAAATGTACAATTATGTGGGATTTTATGCATTATAATAAGTGCACTTGGACCGCTGGGGATTTGTGAAACAGACTGCCTTCTGATTTCAGACGTGCATATGTGGGCAAGCATGCGTGACCAGGTGTGTTTCTTATTTTATGAGTTGTTCAGACAGGCACTCTGTGTTTTGTCTGCTTACTCATAGATCGGACAAAAAAAAGAGTAAAGATATTTATATATTTGAGTTCAGAAACGTGACCTGAATGTGACAAGTACTGACAACGGGTGGAGTGCAAGGACATCTGTTGGTGTAAATCTTCAGGTGTCAGCTGGATTCTTAAGATTCTCAGATTTTGTAATTAAAGTGTCGCATGTGACAGTGTGACAGCCACATTTGCAGCTACACAACTATAAAGTGTATAATCCCATGCACCAGCATTTATCAACAGCACCTAATTATTACATTAGTACACACATTGCAAATGCATGCAAACACATAAATGGCAATGCATAGTCTTTTATTTCACAGAACGTGTTAATGTTTGGCATTTGTTTAAGATGCATTAGCTCTATTTGCAGTGCACACATTGAATCACTCTTTGTATATTCAATACTGCTAAATTACTTTATAATTGCATTCATTTCCCAAGATGGGTCTTGGAATTCAGCACTCCTAAATACAGGAAGTCCAAATCAGAATGTACCAAGTGTTGCCAAATCATGGAAGAAGGACTTGTTTTGTTTTGCACTGTATAATCATTTGACATTTGGTAAGATATTTAGTTAGAATGGATTTGTAGTTTTGGTAACTTAACCTAATTATTGTTATTTTATACTTTTGGTTAGTTAATTTGATAGTCTTTGTTTGACCTTTATGTCCATGTTGGTCTGATTGGGCCATATTTAAATTCCCCTTTAAGCTCTGTTGTTAGGTCAGTTCAGTTTATGCTGTTAGTTTGCTGTGTTACTTTTTTTGATAATCAAGGCTCATGTGATTTACCTCTTTTATGAGCACAGAATTTAATGTCTATTTTTTTGTAAATTGCAAATACAAACATTGTTTACCTGTAATCCCCGTGCCTTGTTGGTCAGTGGGAAACTGGAGAGTCCGAGTGTAATCACTGCAGTGCATTAGCCTGGCATTTTAATGGACAGAAATGGAAGAAATAAACTCAACCTTTTATCAGGGGAGGCTCTTAAATCCTGAGTGAATACTGAAAGTATTGCTTGTGAGAGTTGATAAAACTAACTAACCATGTAGAGACTCCAATGCTAATCTGACGAACTGTACAGCACAAATCTTTTCATCAGAGACACAGTGAAACTGCTGTACTGCTATAACCTGTTATTTGGAAAAGGGTTACATACTAGTTTGGGCCTGCTGGTCGAATTAACTTCTTCTTATTATTATGATTTTTTTTACGCTTTGAGAGCTGAAGCTGTTTGACAACATTCTCTGCTTTCTTTTTCAAAGTTATATGCTTTAACAATGCCAAGTTTTCACTGAAGTCATTTCTTGTTTGCTGTGACCTAAAATGTAGGTCCCTCATCCTTTATTAGAGAACAAACCACTGATCCCCATCATGCGACAATTAAAACTGAATAATAACTGCAATTAGGAGCCGGTTGACAATTCTGGCCTCCTGGAGCGTCGCGTCAGCAGCTCATGAGTCATTGCCCCAAACCATAATCTTCCACAACACTTCATGATTTGCCTTTCTTTGTGTTGCCAGTGAGTAAGACCTTAGTCAGAAAGATGAACAAAAAGGGTTTATCATGGTATTAGTCAGTATCATTCAGTGGGAAATAATTATACATTTTTGGTAGTTCCTTGTGTTAACTTTCTCTACAGAAATATTTTCTAATCTCCATTTAGGTTGTTTTTTTTTTATAAACAAGTTTTGTTTTTGTTTTTCTTTTACTTAGTTTAGGAAGTTACAGTAAAGCACTGCCATCAATCAGTTTGTGTAGAAAGTATTTGTGTGCCTAGGTCCATTTTTCTGATGCTTACACTTCCCTTGTAAAGTGACAGGCTTATTAAGAATAAGTTTATCCTACATCTCCCAATAAGCCATTTGTAAGGCTTGAGGTGGATTTTATCAAGGGCCTGTAATAAGAGGCATGTAGCCTAGGTCCACTGTGGCTTTGTCTTCATTTACCTGCCTGTACATGTGTTGTATTCAGGATTAATTTGCTGCTTTGATGTATTAAAAAGAGCCAGAGGATTTCCAGTGGCATGCTCCCCAAGGTGGACGCCTTTAAAAGGAGCTTTTTCTTCATTCCAGCACTTAGGTTTATTACAGATCCCCGGACTGTCCAATTTTAAAGAAATATGCCTCCAAAATAGCAGGATAATTGTTTTTACTTTTTCCTGCAAAGCAAAATCAAACGAGGCAACCCAGTTATTTTATGAAACCTGAACAGTGGTGGTGCATGATGGAGAGGTTAGAGTTTTGTGGGGCGTTTTTTTGTTTTTTAGTTGACCAATGAAGCTGTTTTTAGAAGGGATTTAAGCATTTAAGAGAACATAATCACACTTTACTGCTCCATCTCCACAAACATCATTGTCTAACATTGCATGCAAGCCTCTCAAATATTGTGGTTTGCGTAGCCCCATCATGAAAATTATATTCGCAATTATTGTCTGTCATTGCAATAACAGATGCTAGGATGACTAAACAAGCAGCAATCCAAACATTCACTTATCTGTGTACATCTCTCGCAAAAAAGTTTACACAATTTCAAAACAAAAACAAGAGCAGTAACATCCATAAACCCAAATGTGATGACACATCAAACCATACACCAAACAGAACTATTCTGTCATACACTTCCTGTTGTTTTATTTGTCCAGTTTCTGTGTTTATAAGAAGCAGACACAAAGACGAGAGGAGCTGTAGAGTTTCAGACAATACGTGGACACATCGGAACTGAAAGTAAGCATCCATGAGTTTGTCTGTTCTTTGTACCTCTTTTTTCCCCTCCAGAACTGTGTAATATTAAGTGACAAATCCATTAACAAGAAATCCATGCTTTCAAAGCACCATCCGTCTTCATATTAGTCTTGCACCTTATATTCTCACCCTCCCCAATAAAGGTGAAACAGTCCAATTTGCTAATGCAGTTCTTTTTCCTTCCTCCAGGAGCTGAAAATTGTGCATGACTTCTTTTAATGCTTCTGTGTGAACGTACTGTATGTTCACTTAAACACATATTGTATACATTTTGATATGCAGCTGCTACCAATACTCCTGGTCTGTCACATGTCTGACTTAGCCTTAAAAGAAAAAAAATCTCCCTGAGCAGGTTACATCTTGTAGTATGTTATAATTTACTTTGATGATAGCATGTTTCTTCACCCTGCTGGCCTAACAAGCTGCATTTAGCTGTGGGTTTAACATGTAGGTGCAGTGAGCAATAGTGCTGATGATAGTGGAGCAAGAGTTTTGGGTTTTCTTTTTCCCCATCTTGTTTTCTGACACTAAGTGCACATCACTAAGTACAGGGTGTTCCGGTCAACTGTAGTTAAAGGACAATTTCTGTATAGTTGATTGATCTGTAATTAACTTAACTTGCTTTAATTCCAGGATTATGAGATGAGATGGTTAAGATGTCTGTATGCTCTAAAAAATTAGGATGGTACCTTTTTAAATTAAAATCTACACCAACACACAAAAAAGTTTAAAGACCTTTTATTTTCTATTAAGAAGACCAAAGGCACTACCGCTTGTTATATTATAATTTTAGTTTTACTTAAAAGTGTTTATTTTGAAGTATCTTAAAGTTCCCATTACCATTGGATATTGGGCACTTGGTAGTCAGCAGCGTACTCCGTATCAGGTTGTAGCAGTGAAATGCCAAAGAATTGGAGTCGAAAGGAACACATCAAGCCTACACAAAAATGTAGCGATAGCTGCTAACAGATGCTCTCAGATATGTGCAGGTAAGTTAATTTAATCTAATAACCAGAGCTCAAGAAGTAAGAGAAAGTAGCTTGATTCATGTTGTGTTTATAGTGTAAACATAGTATAGTTTATGATTGTAAATTTTTTCTGTGAACATGAAACTGCAACTAGCAAATGTTAGCTTGCAGGCTTTGCTTACTTACTCCATAGCTAAATTAGCCAGAGCTGTTAGCATAGTGACTTACTTAACTCATGGTCCAGAGAAGTAGAAAAAGCACTGTGTACTGTTAGCATTGAAGCATTCTGTGTAAATGTTGTTCTGCTTACCTTTTGTTTTAAATTACACACTGATAATGTTCAGTTATATACAGTCTTTTATCTGTTTTTGTCACATTATCACAATTTGTCTTCCTTTTTCCTTTTTTAAAATCGAATGTTTACTCGAAAGAACAGTTTGACAGACATCCTAGTTACTTTTATCTGAGTGGATTTTTCCATGAGGATAATTTCACCTTGTACCTTTACCTCAGAAGTAAGGTGTATAGAGTGCTATTTTTTCCCCTGAATCTTGGCACTCTACACTTCTGTTATAAACCACTGATGATACTGTTAATAATAATCCCCACAAGTGAAATGAAAACTTTGCTCAAAAACCTAAATATAAGTTTGTATGAACTTTCCACCTGGTCACTTATAACTTTTATAGATTTTGTTTTAACAACCGTTTAGTTCATCTGCCGCAGCAGGTCAGTGTCAAACCTCCTGGCATGTTCTCACCTAACAGATGTTATGTGTTGTCATACGTGTCCACGTGCCTTGCGTTATGCTTTACGCACAACTGAATGCACACGCGCATCGCTATGGTAACTTCATTCATCTGCAAATCTCACTGGAAACGTGTTTGCCCCCACCCTTCACCCACCACCACCACCACCAATACCATCCTAATCAAACCTAATTATACCATATTGCTTTTCTTGTTCAACAATAAGGAAGGTTGCTGGGGGTGTGTGAGAGGGAGAGATTTAATGTAATTATTGAGACACTTCTTTCTGCGCTCGCTGTGGCAAGAGTGAGATGCGCCGTGATGGACGCTGCTTGTCAAAATGCCTATTGATGAAGCGCAAAAAACCCAATTTGCAGTCATAAGGCAACTACCTTCCAATTATGTTAGTGCCAGAGCATTCCTCAAGCCCAGCAACTCCAATCCTTCTCTCTTTTCTGAGTGGCTAGACCATTGCCCTTGGCAGACAGGTACCAAATGGGCTGCTCTCTGCATGCTGCCTTTAATGTTTTATTGATTTGCTTAGCATACGCCCCGATTCAACTCACATACTCCAACACTATTGCCCTTTGTACTCACAGCCTGACCTGCCCCACATGAAAATTACGTTATTGAAATATGTTAAATGTGTCACCCCCCTCTTGGTGAGAAAATATCTCACCTATTGATGGATCTTTCAGGGGCTAGCAGATTGGTAATATTAGATCCCCACCTCCTTAATGACTTCTATTACTACGATTCCATCACCCTCTCAACCAATCAATCATATGAACTAGGTAGCATATCAAAGCCATGAATAAAATCAAAAGGGGATTAGAAGATATATTTTCCAATTTTTATGTCAGATACAGCAAGAAGTATGAATAGCTGTGGAGATGGTGCGCTCAGGAGTTAATCTGCTCAAAGAAAGAATAGAATGGAACAAACATTTGAAGTGGGAATTGTGAAATTGCTCACCAAAGAAAAATGTCATCTTGCACAACAGCAAAACACACTACCACGATAAATAATCAATCGTTCCATCCTACTTAATAAGAGAGCTTAAAATCATCATTCACATGACTACTGGGCATCCAATTACCTTGATCTAAAGATTGTATCAGTGAGCAACAGAACCACACAGATGTTTCTTTCAAGATCTCATTATAAGTAAGAACAATTGTTAAATCTAACTTTTCTTATGACCTGTGAGTCAAAAGGCATACAATAAGGCTGAGACTTTACACCCATTAAGCAGAAGATGCTTGCATGCATGGGAATGTGTGCATGTGTGTGTGCCTGTATGCATCCAGGCTCACTCAGTAATGATGAATATGTGTCTGCCATGTCCTCAGACTCCCCAAGCAGAGGAAGGGACCCTCAGATAGAATACACAACAGGGACAGAGACAGCTTATTCCCAGACAATGTCAATAGCTCAAGGGTAAAATCATTTGTCACTGCAGCGAAATCCCTCTAAATGTATACATTTATTATTGTCGTGCTTTAATTGATCGCAGGGCGCCAAGAGAAATACCAAGGGTCTGTAATACTCGCCTATCTCATTTACAAATCACACTTTGCAAGGCTTCAAGGACATGTGCGGCTCCTCTAAGACAAAGAGGGAAGAAGTATGTGGTTCTAACCCTAGCTATAGTCAGGTTACACGTTAATTTGGCTGTACCTTACACAGCAGAACACATGGGCAGAAGGTTATGGAAATATTTGTAGTCCTTCATACTTGTGCAAATTTTTGTCCATTTAAAACAGTTAAATTAAAATTAACCCAGGCTTCTTCCTGTTACCGTATTTTCCGCACTATATGGCGCACTTAAAATCCTTTAATTTTCTTAAAAATCGACAGTGCGCCTTATAATCCGGTGCGCCTTATGTATGAATTCTGGTTGTGCTTGCTGACCTCGAACCGATTTTATGTGGTACACGGCGCTCAGAAATCTGTCAAAAAATGTTTTAGTACGACTTTGGTAAGCTACGAAGCCGCACCGCTTGATGGATTGTTGGAGCATTACGGCTACTGTAGTCAGGAGCCTCACGGAGTAATCTGGGTCCAAAACTCCGTCTGATTCAGGTCCCAAAGTCAAACAAACACTGCGACATCACTGAGAGTTAAAAACTGTCTAAATTCTTTCAACTTTAATAAAATGATCAGCGTTGCTGTTTTACCAGGTGTAACAATTAAGTTTAACATCCAGGCATCC